>DWER01000011.1:0-11586 GCA_018246395.1 Heliconius atthis
ATATAGGATAATAAACTATATAATTGATGTTATGAATAGATGAATTAACGTGTAAATATTAGTGTTCAGTCCGTTCCTATAACGTCGTCTAAATTATTGTAATAGTAATTATAACAACAATTGATTATTGAAAGTACCTTATATAAAAATTATGAACGCTTTTAAGGAAATATTTTCAGAATGAACAAAGAAGTAGCTGTCTTTGGCAAAAAAAATGGTATCAACCAATTGTAATGCAATGTTTTTCTTTTATATTAGTTCTGATGGCATTGCCTTTTAGAGCCGGTTAGAAAATTCCAAAGCGCTCTAAGGAGCCTGAATACGGATCAATAATTCCTTTATCTTAATAATGATTCGGCAAATTCTAAAAAGAATGACTCTAAGATAATCCATCAACAACTTTCTATTTAGTAGGTTCGGTGTCCTTACCAAAAATCCCTGAAAGAAGCTAACCTGGTATACAGAACTACGAAATGAAAAGTCTTCATTACCCCTAGTGGGAATTGAACCCACAACCGCTGCGTTAACAAACCTCTTACATTTTTATTCTATCTAAAATACGAATATAGTTAAAATTTATAAATAACGTTAAATTCCTTAAAACAATATCGATGTACCCACATAAATTTTCCATTCACCAGGGAGTTAACATTATTGTATCGTATAACTTGGCCGCTTGCCAAAAACTCGTTAGGAGTAAAATTGGACTAGAAAACATTACTATGAGGGTAATTGATCTACCGAGGCTGAGAATGTACCGAGACTTAAATTTCACGCCCCGCGGCGTTTGTACAGAAGATAATTATTTATTTTAAATATATTAAAGTAAAGATTTCTATTTACCACCATTTCAGTATTTAATCATACGAGCTCGTATTCACAAGCTGAGATGATTTTCGATGATATTTTCTTTACATGTTTGTAATATCTTGCAAAGTAAACAGATATATATTGAATATGGTCAAAATATAGAAAAAACTCTTAGTATCAATTTTATCTAAATAATTATATTTTAAATGTCTGGTCGGAATCACGTGAATTACATTTGAGTATCCTAAAAGATTATGATATTGAATGATGAAAATGTAATTTCGACCATCTAAGTAATCTATGTGCTGAACTACTTTTAAACGATGGCAAACTAAGCCGACTAAATGGTTTGACTTAGTTATAGGTAATAATTAATTAACGTATAAATTTAAACTCAATCTCTAATTATGTTAAATTTTATCATATTGATAAAATTCTATACAATTTTGTTGAGCTAAGTTGCGCCTATAACCCAGTCATTGACTCAAGTCATGTGGGTGTCGTGCCATGCCAATGTTGTAAGCCAAACGCTTAGTTGTAATAGATTACCTACTAAGAGTGGAAATATAAGAAGTTCAAAGCAACACCTTTGCTTGTTTAAAGCACATATTGTAAAAAAAAATTGTAACTTACCCTCGTTTCTGCTGGCAGCAAGTATCCCTTTTTAAGAGCTTTGACTAAATCGAGACTGATTCCTTTCTTCGGGTCTATCACCAATCTGCCTTCGACAGGATTTACAAACTGTTGTTCTATAGCTTGTACCAATGGCCATATCTTTCCAGATTCTGGTTCTTTTACTACCGTACTTGAAGGGTCGACAATGCCTCGTTGAATGGCTTCGCCCAATGTTAATCTCTTTCTATCTATCACACTAGTGGTAATGAAGGGATCATTTAACGCCCCCGTGGTAGGGTTATAAATTCCGAAATTCAGTGTCTCTATAAGTGTAAAGCTTTTCTTGGGCGTCATAAGAAGGCCATTTTCAATTGCAGCACTTAAAGTGTTGAGTTTAGAAGTCTCAGTATCTAAAATGTTACCCTTTTCAGCATCCATTAAACCTTTGCGGAAAGCTTCAGGAAGTTTAACCAGTCGTTTTTTGAGATTATCTTTAATGAGCGCAGTGTCTGGGTCTATATAGCCCATTATGGCTGCGTCTTTAATTGTTAATACTTCATTGGATTGAGGATCAGTAAATCGAGCTGTACTTATATTTAGATGACCTTCTTCTATAGCTTGCTCAAACGTTAAAGGTTCTTTAACATAAACAATAAGACCATTTTCAAAAGTAAAACAAAGCACGCGAGATCTGTTTTGAGGATCGAACAAACCTTTAGCATTATTGTCGATAATATTTTCCTTGATAGCAACTTTCAAAGGTATGTATTTGTTTTTATGGGGATCTTTTATAAGAGCCGTGTCAGGATTAATAAATTCATATTTTATCGCTTCATCTAATGTAAATTCTCGGAGCACTGGCTCTTTCAGTGCAGAATTATCTGATACGTAACGTCTAGACACTTTTTGCGAAGTCAAAGGTTGTATGATGGTAATTAGTAAGCCTTTGTCAAATGCGATATCTAAGCTATAAGTTTTCTTCGCTTTAGTATCTAAGACCCTACCTTTAGTGACATCGATATCACCTTCATGTATGGCATTTAATAGGGGTTTAAATTTATTTGTAGAACTGTCTTTAACTACTGTAAGGTCTGGGTTTAAGAGGTTTGATTCGATAGCTTTATTAATATCTACAAATTCGTTAGTATTAGGATCTACAATTTTGCCATTGTCGGCTCTAAAAAGACCATTCTTAATTATTTCTTCAAGACTTAGATTTTTCTTGGAAGTAACTATAAGACCGCGATGTTTAGCATCTAGAAAGTTAATTTGATTTCCGTTAGGCAAAATATATACACTATTGTTTACATCGATAATTCCGCACTCTATTGCATCGATTAATTTCATATATTTACTTGATGGAATATGTTTAATGAGTGACATTTCGGGATTAATAAGTTCTTCTGAAATAGCGGTTTTGAGAGTTATTTTTCTTTCACTAACAGGGTGAACAAACATAAGCTCTGTAATATCATACATATTCATCGCTAGTGCATCATATAAAGAAAATCCAGCACTTTCTATATCCACTATGAGACCTAAATTCATAGCTTCAGAGAGAGGTATGTGAACATCAGATCCAGGCTCCATAAATTTACCATTTCTTTTATCAATTATTTCACTGCGGCAGCATTCTGATAATGTTAACGGTTTTTCTGATTTTTTATCAAAATAGCAAAGATATTTTGGACTAATAATAGACTTACGTATAGCTTCGTGTAAAGTTATTTTTCGCGAACTCAAAGGATCAATTATTTTACCTGTAGCATCATCATATAGACCTTGATGAAGTGCCCTCTGTAAACTTATAGGAGCTTTATTATCAACGAGTAAACCTATTTCAAAAGCTTTAGCTAAACTAATCTCTTCATTGTCACTATTGATATTTTTTATTTTACTAGATTTATCGTCAATAACACCTGTCTCAATAGATTCTGATAGTGTGATTTTATCCCATTTACCGAGTCTATTGTCCTGGATGTGCACAGAATGTGGATCTACCAAATTCATTTTAATCGCGTCAGCAAGGGTGTATTTTTTGCCACTTTGCGGGTCCATAAATAAGCCTGTGATTTCGTTATATATACCCTTTTCTATAGCTTCCATAAGAGAAAGTGGTTTACGGACTTCTACTAATATACCTCTTTCAAACGCTTCACGGAAGTCTACTCTCTCATCTCCTAATATGATTGTTCCAGTTCTACCATCAACTATACCTTTATCAACTGCAAACTCAAATGGTATAACTTTGCCACCAACGTGCACCAAAGTTGATTGAGGATCTAACATACGCTTTCTTATTGCCCTATCAGTAGGCATTTTATCTTTGTTTAGTGGATTTGAGAACTTACCAGTTTTTGGATCATAGAAACCTTTAAATACAGCTTCAGGCAAACTAAGCTTTCGTTTAGCGGGCACTATTAGTCCACGTTCTGATGCATCCGTAAGAGAAATTTTATCACCTTGAATAGGATCCCTAACCTTTCCTTCCTTAGAATCAATTATACCAATTTTAATCGCATCTGCGAGCGAAATTATTTCTCCTGATACGGAATTTCTAACTGTTAAAACTTCTGGATTAATGTTCCCAATCTTAATTGCATCATCTAATGTCATAGTAGCACCATTAATAGTTAAGAGGCCAGTTTCAGGATCATAAAAACCTTGAACTAAGCCTTCTTGTAGAGACCATGGTTTCTGATCGCTGAGTAAATAGCCTTTTTCACATGCGTCTTTAAGATTAAATAAGGGGGAAGTAAGCATTCCACTTTCTAAATCTATTAAACCAGATTTTACTGCTTGTTCAAAAGAAATAACAGATTCAGTTTTATCATCTTTTATTTTAACATTGGATGGATCTATAAGTTTATCTTGAATAGCTTTACTCAGAGTTATATTTATACCAGTTCTGGGATTTAAAATGTTACAAGTGTCCGGAGAATAATAACCTAATTCAATAATATCAAACAAACTAAATGTAATGGTTTTAGTGGCAATAAGTCCTTTTTTGAGCGCATCATCTAAAGGAACATGTTCTCCAGTTTTTTTATTTACTACTTTACCTGTTTCAGGGTTGATTATTTTTTTGTCGATAGCTTCAGAAAGGGGAACGTATTTATCTAACATAGTATCTTTTATTTCAGAAATAGTAGGATGTACAATATTTCTTTCAATTGCTTTATCAATAGGTAACAACTGTGCGCTTACGTCGTCTCTTATTTTGCCGGATTTTGGTTCGTACATATTTTTTGAAATGACTGCTTCAATAGAGATGGGTCTCCTTAAAACAGTTATTAATCCACGTTGTATTGCTATAGATATTTCAATTGTTTCTTGAGTTTCAATTATAATAATGACACCATCTTGTAATTCTAGAACTCCACGGTCAATGGCGTCTGATAAAGAAATAATTTCATTGGAACCAGGGACCTTAATAAGTAATGACTCATGATCAATTAATCCTTTTTGAACTGCTTCACCAATCGGTACAAGCTCTCCTGTGTTGATATCTTTTATTTCACCAGTCTTGGGATCATATAATCCCTTTTCTAGTGCAGTTTCAACTGTGACTTGTTCAACTATAGACACATCTTCAGGCCTCTCTACTATCCACCCAATTTGAACGCAATCTAAAAATGACACACGTTTGCCGGTTTTAGGATTAACCATATGGCCAGTTATCTTATCAATGATTGGCCGCGAAATTGCCTCTTCGAAAGAAATATAATTATCTGACTTACTATTCAAATCTTTAACTAAAATTGTCGAAGGGTCAAATACCTGAAGGCCATATACAAGCTCTTCAAATGAAATTTTTCCATTGGTCTTTGGATTTAAAAATATTTGTTTTTCAATATCGTAAACACCCATTTCTGAAAGTTCTTCTGGAGTAAGCTTTTGCGATATTGATAAGCTATATTTTGGTTTACTTTCTCTAACTATAATGCAATTTTTGGACACTACATCAACAGACGTAAACCTACTGATTCGTTCTTGTTCTAAAGAATCTTGTACAGTCAATGGAGTTTCTATACCATTCATAATAATTCTACATATCTTTGGTTCAATTTTGCCTTGAGCAATTGCATCGATTAAAGTAATATTTTCATAAAGTAATTTTAATGGTTCCGATTTTATTGTAGTTACATTTTGCTCAATGATTTCGTCAATAGCGAGTAATGGTTGCTTTTCAGCATCAATCAGCATGGCAGACATGGATTTACCATCGTTAATTATAGTTGGGCTTCGGCTTTGTGGTTCCTTTACAGTTGATTCAAGCGGAACATCGCTGCTAAAAGATTTTATATTTATTTCACTAATAGTAATATCTTCGGACTGACTTAAGCTTGAATTAATGTCTTGTTTTGTTACATCTGGTGCTATTAAAACTGTAGAACCTTTAGATAAATCAGGTTTTACAAGCTTTTCAATTGGAATTAATAAATTTTCTTGAGATTCTTTAACGGGATGTAATTTTATATCTTTCGTATCACTAGATTCAATACCTCCTTTGACAACATCAATAACTTTTGATACTGCTAAAACTGGAGCACCTACAATTGCTACCAATCCTATTTTAACAGCGTCAGCAAAGCTAATATTTTTACCGGAAACGTTAACGATTTCATTAGTTGTTTTATTTACTATTCCTTTGTCCATAGCTTCCATGAATGAAATTTGTTCTCCTGATTTAGGATCTTTTACCAATATGGATTCTCTGGGTACAATTCCTTTATCAATAGCCCCAAGTATATCTGCGCATTCACCGCTATCTTCGACCGTCACTTTATTAGTATTTGGATTGTAAATTACACCGGTAGCAATTTTAACCTGGTTAGGTAATATACTGTCGTCTAATGGTTTGTTATTCTTTGAAACAGAGTCTTCAATATTTTTTCTGTAAGGTTCAGGCTTTTCTTTATCAGGTAAGGAAACATTTTCGTTTTCTTTTTCTTGTGATGGCTTTTCGTCCGTGGTTTTATGCGGTTTTTCAATTACGCTAATTGGAAGCTTAGAAATACCTTTGCTAATGTCCAATACAGATTTGTCAAGTTGATCTGGATAGTCAACAGTACCTATTTGCACGGTTTTTTCGTCGGGTATACTATATTGTTCTGAAATAGAGTAAGATTTGGAAGAATTTTGAGTTACTTCTATTGTAGTCATTTTCGAAGCAGTGGTGTTTATTATTGTGCTACTAAGTTCACTTGTATATTCAGTCAATTCAGGGTCACTTGTAGTTATAGTTGTTCTTACTACTGTAGTTATTTCCTTGCCATCAGGTGTAATTTTTATAAATTCTTGAACAGATGGATTTTCGAAGTCACTTTCTGTCTTATTTTTTAAAGCTGCAACGTTAGTGCCTGCTGATGTGGTAGCGTCTTGTTCTGGTTTCTGTTGTATGGAGTCAGCAACATTGTCAACTTCAACCGTTGTTTGTGGTAGAGAAACTTCCATAGCAAACTCAGATCTCTCTGCTTCGAATTCAGAATTCTTAATACCAAGATCAATATATATATCGGTTTCCTTATCAGGGGATTTTTCAAGATCAATATCTTTTCTTTTAATAATATTATCTTTGCTTTCGACTTTTAATTGACTTCCTTCTTCAGATATTTTATCAATATTTGTTATATCTTTTGTCCCTTGAGATGATTTTGATTGCCTTGGAATATCTTTAATTGGAAAGTTTTCCTTATGAGCTTGCTTTTGAATTTGAGTAGAAATAGCCTCATCATCTTTCGGTTTTATAATTTTTTTACCAACAATCTTTGCACCTTCTACTACCGCCATCCCGGCTAAAACTGGAGCAGCTACAACGGCAAATAAACCCATCTTAGCTGCCTTTTTAATATCTACAGATTTACCTGTCTGTGGCTCTTTTATTTTTCCTGTTTTTTTATCTATTAGGCCAGTATCTAAAGCTTCTTGCAACGTTATTGGTTTTCCAGCATTGATATTGTAAAGTACAGAATTCGGATCTATAATATTTCTTTCAAGAGCTTCTTTAAAAGTCATTACTTTGTTAGGTGATTTTGGATCTCTGAATTTTTGAGTTTTATCGTCAAAAAGAGTTTCAAATGCGTCATTTAGGTTGAGCATTTCTTTCGTTGATTGTGTTTCTTGGGGTGGTAGATTGATTTCTTTTAAAACTTCAGTCGTCAGTACACCACTAGCTACAGCTTCAGCAATAGTCACAGTTTCTCCTGTATTTGGATGAGTAAAAGTCCCTTTTTCTATATCAATATATCCTAAATGCAGGGCTTCTTGAAAATTTATATTTACATCATTTGTTAAGAATTGTTCTTTACTAGTTTGTTCATCTTTAATTATTCCTTTTTCTCGGGCTTCTTCAATAGAAACAATTTCCCCAGTTTTAGAATTTTGTACTTCATTTGCACTTATAAGGACATAATCAGCTAATAGTTCTACCATTTTAGTGGTTATTGTATGTTGTGAAGTAAATGTTTCTGTAATTGTTGTTATTACTCCTTCTGATTCCGATTTTTCAGTATTGGCTTTAATTGCCACAAGACCTTGTTCTATTGCCTTATCTATAGGAACTTTTTCATTTGTTTTTGTATTAACAAATATACCGTTCTCAAGATCAACTATGCCATCTTTAATAGCTTCTTCAATAGTTATTGTATACGGTGACTGTGGATATGGAATATTCATAATTAGACCTCTTTCGATAGCCTTATCGATCGGAATTATTTCTCCAGTAAGTGGATTTTTTATGTTACCTGTGTTCGGTTCAATTGCATTTTGTTTTATTGCAACTGATATAGTCATGCCAGCTGGTGGAATGTTTTTGACGTTATTTGGTTTTATATTCGGAAATATTTGGGAATTAACAGCAGAAACTAAATCAAGTGCACCTTGACTAGTTTTTACATTATTTTTTTCTATATCTAATATATTTCTTGTTATGGCATCCGATAGAGTTATATTTTGACCTGGAGCTATTGTGATGACCGATAAAGGATCAACTATTTCACAAATTATTGCCTCTCTTAAAGTTAAATGGCTTCCCGTTTCTGGATGAATTATTTTTCCTGAAGCAGGGTTTAATAATCCTTGTTCTAAAACTTCAGGAATAGATAAACCTCTTGCTATGGGTAATAATATTTCATTTTGTCCTTCACTATCTAATATACCGCGATTCAAAGCTTCTTTAATAGAAATAGTGTCACCATGAACAGGGTCAACAATTTTACCATCATTTTCATTTACATAACCAGCTTCAATAGCTTTACCAAGTGAAATTGGTAAGCCACGTTCGTCTTTATATGATTTTACCGCTTCTAAAATTTTTGCAGTATCTTCATCAACTAAGCCCAATTCGATTGCTTCTAAGGGCATAACCACACTTTTACGTAGTTTTTGTAACACTACAGGTTTTACATCAATAGATTGACCATCAGTTTTACTAATTTCAATACTGTATTTCGGCCTAGGTTTCGTCTGGTTATTGGGTATTTCGACAACGTCTAATGAACGAATTGGCTTATCAGTAACTACATTACTAGATTTTTTTCTATTGTCAGCTGAAAGGCTGTTTTGTATCGATTCAACGGTTATAAAACCCTTCGACACTGCAGCTTCTACAGATAAAGATTTACTAGAGGCTTGAGACATTGACGTTTTATTAGAACTAGCCTTTTGTGTAACATTTTCTCGATGAATTGTTTTGGTTTCTGGGGTATCAACTGTAGAATCTAGGAACTTTTTATATGCTATAGGATCCACAATACCTCTTTTATTTGCATCTTCTATTGTTAATTTCTCACCAGTGACAGGATCTATAACTGAAGTCATAATGACTTTTGAAACAGAAACGCTGCTGGATTCAGCTGTAGTTACACTTTTCCATTTGTCAAGTGTTTCTAGTTGCTCTGGTGTTTTCCCTCTAATAGAATCTTCGTAGTTTTGGTAAGTTGCAGGATCAACAAGTCCTCTTTCATAAGCAACCTCCATTGGTAATTCTTCGCCAGTATTCGGGTCTACTACCATCGTACTCTTTACAACTTGAATTATTTTGGAAGCAGCAACTAATGGTGATCCTATGACTGCTATTAAGCCTACTTTTGCTGCATCAGCGAGACTAAAACTTTTCCCAGATTTGTTTTTGTATTCACCTGTATTCTTATCTACAATACCTTTTTCTAAAGCTTGATTTAAAGTAATTTGTTTTCCCGTATCAGGATCTATAACATGTACAATACTATCGGAAACTATGCCACGATCAACAGCTTCAATTATATTTTCTGACACTCCTGAAGCCGTAGAAATAACTAGTGCTGTAGCGGGATCATAAATAATACCTGAAGATATTTGCACAGGCTCTAGTATAGACTGGTCATCAGAATCGTTAGCAGATGGTGCATGCTCTAGTTCAGATATTTCCATTCTGTCAGGCATGCCCGCCATAGATGTAATTGTGATTATTTTTTGAGTAGAAATTGTTTTGGTAAGAGTGACAAATATTATAAATTGGCGTTCAATAGCTTGCTGCATATTTAAGACTATATTAGAATGTTTATAATGACCTGTGTGGTCAATAATATTATATTCCAAAGCTCTGTGCAAAGGTGTTTCTTTTCCGGTTCTACTGTCAAGAACAATAGCTGATTCCGGGTTGATTATATTAAGCTTAACAGCTTCTTGTAGGTCTAATACGCGATCGGTAGCAGGAATAATAAACATACCCGTTTTAGGATCGAAAAGATTTTGTTGGATAGCTTCGTAAAGCGTCCAACCGCCATGTGGCAACTCAATAGTATTTTTTCTAATTGTTAATGAAGTTACAGAAGGGTCGCCTTCAATAGATTTTGATGACACAGTTTTTATTTCACGGGTTATTTCTTTACGGGGTTGTAATGAATCGGTTATAGTATAATCTGGACTTTTTACGGTCTCAGGTTTATTATCGTAATGTAATTTACTTTCTGGACTAGGAGGTAGATCTTTAATAAAAGATTTTTTTGTTATTTTTAGTTCAACTACTTGTCCAGGAAGTAAATCCTTTTTCGCTATACGATCGGAAATTTGAGTAACACGTGGTTCATCTTGATCTACACCTAGCAACCCATCATCTAACGCTTGTTGTATGGGGAATACAGTACCTGTAGTAGGATCGGTAAACGTTTGAGTAGATTCGTCAATAAGACCACGTCGGATAGCTTCAGCAAATGTTATAATCGTCTCGGACTTTCGTGACGTATTTGTTACAGTTACATATCTTTTAACAGTTTTTGTCACCGTTTGTAGTGTTAATGTAATATTTAAAAGAGAGTTTAATAAGGCAGCACCTTCAGGGGTAATCATATTTATTTCTACAGCTTTATTGAATGGAATTGTTTTTTTGGTTGTGGAATCCAATAAGTATCCTGTTTTGGGATCTAAAATATTTTTGAAAACTGCATCTAAAACTGACAGTTCTTGCCCTTTTTCGATAACACCTATTTTACGATTAAACATCTCCAGTACTTCAGGTCGAACAATTGAAACTTTAGGGCAATCTTCCAAAAATACGAAGTCACCACTTTCAGATTTCAAGAAAGTTTCACCGTTAGCGTACTTTAAGTTACCTTTACTAAGAGCTGAATTGAAAGATACAAACTCACCTGTTTTCGGGTCTCTAAAACCGTCTATGTCAAAAATCGACCTTTGTGATACAGAAGTTATAAGACCTCTGTCTACCGCTTCAGGTATTGTACATATTTCACCTGTTAAATTATCACGAAATTTATTATCAGGAAGAATAATCCGAGCACCAAGAGCTTCCGACAAAGACAGCAATTGACCGGTGGTTGTGTCAGAAACGCATTTAATATTATCGCTATCTAGTACGCCCGCAGAGATAGCCTCGAGTATATTCAAAGGGGTCCTATTATTTGGTGACAAAATTTTACCGTCGTTCGTCATTAAATTATTATCACAAATATCTTTAAGCGTCATGGGTTTGCAAATAAAACGTTTACTCGCGGCTTCTTTGAAGGTCATTTTTTCTTTCGTTATGTTATGTACATACTTAGAATGCTTAGTATTAATAATGTTTTTCTCTATCGCTTCAGCAAGCGTTATCTTAGTATCATTTTTGGGATCTACGACCTCCCTTAAATTGGGATTTATTAATTCATTTTTAATACCAACTTC
>DWER01000012.1:0-11288 GCA_018246395.1 Heliconius atthis
TGATCCTACAGCATGTAAACTCGATGAAAAGGCACCTAGTCCAGTAAAGGATATTGAAACTAAGGATATCATTGAAAATCTCGACTACAAACTTAAGGACAAGGCTCCCAGTCCAGTTGCAGAGCAGGCATCTGAACCTTCACCAACTAAACCCGATGAAAAGGTACTTAGTCCTCTTAAGGATATTGAATCCAAACCGAGCATTGCAAAACATGACACAGAAGTCCCTTGCCCTGTTAAGGAAACTGAAACAAAACCTGAAATCGAAGCTCACAAAGAAAAGGCCAGCCCAACAGAAGTCACTGAACCCACCCCCACCGACACAAAACTTGAAGATAAGGCTCCTAGTCCGGTGAAACAAAAAATATCTGAACCTACAGCAGCTAATCTTGATGAAATGGCACCTAGTCCAGTAAAGGATGTTGAGACCAAGCCTTTCATTGTAAAACACGATGAAAAACTCGAGTATAAGAGTCCTAGACCGATGAAAGAAAAAGTATGTGAACCTACAGCAGCTAAACTCGATGAAAAGACGCCTAGTCTAGTAAAGGATAGTGAAACTAAGCCTGTCATTGAAAAACACGACAAAAAAATTGAGGATAAGGCTCCTAGTCCGGTGAATGAAAAAATATCTGAACCTACAGCAGCTAAAATCGACGAAAAAGCACCTAGTCCAGTAAAGGATATTGAAATCAAGCCTGTCATTAAAACACTCGAGAAACCTGAGGGTAAGTCTCCCAGTTCTGTTACAGACCAGGAATCTGTACTTTCACCAACTAAACCTGATGAAAAAGTACCTACACCTCTCCAGGATATTGAACCCGAACCGATCACTGCTAAACGTGACACAGAAGTCCCTAGTCCCGTTGAGGAATCGAAAACAAAACCTGAAGTTGAAGCTCACAAACAAAAGCCTAGCCCTTCAGAAGTCACTGAACCGACACCCATTGACACAAAACTTGAAGATAAGGCTCCTAGTCCGGTGAATGAAATAATATCTAAACCTACAGCAGCTAAACTTGATGAAAAGGCACTTAGTCTAATAAAGGATATCGAAACCGAGTCATTTATTGAAGAACACGTCGATAAGCTTGAGGATAAGGTTCCAAGTCCACTAACACAAAAGGTATCTGCACTTACATTATCAAAACTCGACGAAAAGGTGCCCAGTCCTGTAAAGGATGTTGAATCTAAGCCTATGATGGGACCTGCAGCAGCTAAACTCGACCAAAAAGTGCATAGCACCGAACTTAAAACAGATAAGATTTGCGCTACAAAGGAAACTGAATCCGACGAAATGGTTTCCGCTCAACTTGACGACAAGGAAGTTGTTCCAGTTGCAGAAAAATCTTTTCAATTTAAATCGGAGGACATGGAAGATTATTTAATTGTTGAAGAAATATCTCTTACTGAGGATAAAAAAGAGAGAACTATTACATTAAATGGTAAAAATATTTTACAAATAACGACTATCACGACAAGGAAAGAACTTTTGATCAATGATAACACGGCTGAAAAGAAATTAAGGACTACCATTGTTACCGTCACAGAATCTATATTACCAGAAGGTGTAACAGAAAAGACAAAAGACATTAAAGTATATATCTCCGATTATGGAGTAGAACCTTACTTGTCCGATGAATTTGAAGAAATTGGTGACCCTGTTACTGAAGTGTTATGTGAAAGAAGGAAAGTATATAGAAATGATACTATTGTCCAACAAAAAATATCGAAAACAATTACCAAACAGGCGTTAGTGAATAGAAAATACAATATCAAGGTAACAAAGACGACAGTTAAGACTGTTACAGAAGAAGAGTATCCTGACGGTGCCCAATCGGTAACTACAAGTGAAGAAGTTTTGTTTGATGACAAATCTTTATTACCCACATATAAAACAGTGTTAGAAAAATCACAAGCTATGGCTGCTAGTGAGTCTTCATCAGACTTAACTTCAGTAACATTTAAAAAAGAAAAGCCAGGATCTGAACAATCTGGCTCACAGATTGATGATATTCCAGAAGATTTTACCATCATTGAGCAACCTAAAACTACATCGTCTACAAAATTAGAAAACATATCCGAAAGTGGTATTAATATCATCAGAAAAACGACAATAACAATAATTGAAGAAATATTTGGAAATACCAAAACCAACACAAAAAAAATTAGAACTGTTAAAATATCAACTATTGAAGATGAATATCCGGATAAAACCTTAAAAACTACAACTAATAAAGAAATTTCTGTAGTTGATGAAATTCTTCATCCAGAAAAGAGTCAAATAGAACAAAACACTGATTTGGCTGATTTTGAATATTCAGAGGAACCTTTAGAAGAATCTACTACAGAAATTGCGTCTATTACAGAAAATGATGTAACAATAAAACGTAAAATAATCACCACTAAAACAACTCAAGTATTTTATAATATATCTAGAAAAATTAAATGTACTAAAGTTACCATAAAAATTGTAACCGAAGATGAATATCCTGATGGTACTGTAAGTATAAAAGCTACTGAATCAACATCATTTACTGAAGAATATGTCGATACAAATTACGTAAAAGAAAAAATTAATCAACAAACTAAGAAACAAAAAAAACAGGAAGTAAGAATTGACGAAGAAAACAAAATGACTCCCCGAGTCAATGGAGAATCTATACTTCGAAAAGAATATCATTCAAGCAAAGATAACCATAGATTTGTGAAAGACAAGGAAAGTTTAAGTGATAAGACAAAAGCTGACTCAGAAGTTGGAAAATTTGAAAACTATAAAGAATTAAAACCACACGCAGCAACTAAACCAGTGAATGAAACAGAACGAATGCTACATGAAGAAAGGTCATTCGCATCCAAACTTGATACAAAATCATCATCAGTATGTATGCCACACGGTAGTAGTAAAAATATATTGGAGGACACTGAAAGGGAAAGGCCTATTCAATCTTTGACGCATAGTAGCTCTGAAGACATTTCTAAAGAAATTAGCTTAGAAGAAAAATATTCATTTGAAAGCACAGAGAAAAGTCAAAAGCAAGCAGTTAAAGAAAAACAAACACAACTTTCAATGTATGGCTCTAACACAGATACAATTTCTCACACTAAAGAAAAAGTCTTACCGACGGATATGGAGTATTCTCCTGAGAAGGCAGTTCAATTAGTAGAAAGTATACACAAAGCTTTTAGTGACGAAAAAGTGCAACAGGGTATTAAGTCAGAGTTTGTCGATTCTCTGACAGTGTTCCCTGAATGCGAAAGGGTATCTACTCCACCTACTGTTCCTGTTAGCCCATTACCAAAGGTTCCAAGCAATTTCCAAGATATTAAAACAAGTGATGGTGTACAAAGCGAAGTAACTTATGATACAACACGTGAAAATGAAGAAACTATTACTAAAGTTGTTCACGTAGGTGACGATGTTCTCACCCAAAAAATTTCAACATCTACAGAAAAACTACCCAAAACATTAAAAAGTAATTTTGAAGATGACTCTGACAATCTCAATTTAATGCAAACAATAGGTAAAATTAAAACTGAAACTGACACTGTCACAAAAATTATTAAAGAAGGTGAAAACGTCGTCACACAAACAATAACAACAGTAACCACAAAAGAAATAATATCAAGAGAAGATGGTACGCCTCAAAACATTAAGACAACCATTGAAACTACTACGCTTAGCAAAAGTTCCGATGGGTCTACAACAACTACTAGGGACACACAAACTTTACTTTCTGAATGTTCTTCCAGCCTCAAATCTACCTCATTAATGGATTTATATCCAAAAGATAGTAAATTAGAAAAATTCTACCTCGAAACTTATGATGATAAGACTGATTCTATTTCAAGTAGTGAAGAAAAAAAACCTCAAGCGTCTTCCACTACTCCCATAATCATGGACACGAAAAAAGAGGAAATTTACTCTAAATCTGATTTCTTAATAGATTCTGATGATTCTGAAGAAAATGTAGAAGATACTGTAATTGACACAGATGTAAGTAAACGGGTTATTAAAGAAAATAATATGGATGTAGTGGAAACAATTACAACAACCACAAAAAAAGAGACATTAGGAATAAATGAAAATAAGAAAAATATAAAAACGACTATCGAAACGATTACAACTAAAGAATATCCTGGCGGTTCTAAAGATATTCAAAAAAATGTTGAAGTTAAAGTAGAAGAAGTAAATGTTGATACAGATAGTAACATTGATAAGATACTAAGTGACTTTATTTTATATGGTGAACCAGAAGAAAATGTCTCGACAAAAACTGAAGAAATACTTATTGATAATATTATTATTAAAAGAACAATTTCGACTAAAATTATCAAAACAAAGTATTCTGATAATAATAATCACATACGAAAAATCAAGACCGTTACTACTGTTACTACTACTGATGAGTACCCAGACGGGTCGTCTCAAACTAAAATAGATTGTAGTACTTCCTTGACTGAGGTTGAGGAGCAAGATGTAATAGAAACTACAGAACTTCATGACTATACAACTATAGAAAACAAAACAGTTGACGTTGAAACACAAGAAAAAAATGTAGTCTCAGACGGTAAAAATATATACCAGCTAATTACTACAACTACTACAAAAGAAATTTTAACAACTAGTGATAAGTCGAAAAAAAAGTTAAAAACCACAATTGAAAAAATTATTGAATCAACGTTTTATAATGGAGTTAAAGAAATCACTAAAGATACACAAGTATTGATTTCGGATTATAATTTAGAATCTGTGGATGATATTCCTGAAGGTTTCGAGCTTACTGGAGAACCACACGAAGAAACGAGTGAAGAAGTGCAATTTGTAAAGGAAAATGAAATAAATATTAAACGAACAATTACAACTACTATTATTAGTCAGGAGCTACATAATGTATCAAAAAATATCAAACGAATTAAAAAAACTACAAAAACTGTCGTTTCAGATGAATACCCTGATGGATCTACTATTATTAAAACAAGTGAAAAAATATCAACAATTGATGATGATTTACAATTATATCATAAAGAAAAATCTCCTCTTTTACTATCGAAAGATATATTATCTGAAAAATTATCGCCAATTTCAACACATGAAGAGGATAATGAAAAAATAGAAGAATTACTTGAAGATCTTAGCGTCAAAGGAGAACCTGAAGAAACCGAAACAAGCGAAGACAAAGAAATAAAGTACGAAGATTTTATAATACAAAGAAATATCACGGTAAAAGTTACTAAAATAAACTATGCTGATAATAACGGAACAGTGAAAAAAATTAAATGTATTACAACCACTACAACTGCCGATAAGTACCCAGATGGCTCTTCGCGAATCAGTGTTGACAAAAGACAATCGATCTGTGACGTCAATGGCGAAGAAAGAATGCAATCAGATGATGACCTGAACGAATTTATACATGTCTTAGATAAATCTGTCAACGTTGATAACCAACAAAAAACTATTGTAAGGGATGGGTTAAATGTCGTACAATTGATAAATATAATTACCACTAAAGAGACATTAGCCACTGAAGATTATTCTATGAAAATTATAAAAACTACTATAGAAACTGTCACTGAAACTAAATTGCCAAATGGAATTACTGAAGTTACAAGAGACGTAAAAATTTCAGTTTCTGATTATACTAGTGACTCTTTAGATGAAAATCTAGTTGGTTATATACAATTAGGAGATCCTGATACAAAAACAAGTATAGAAACGGAAGAAATCATTGAAGATGGCAAAATTATAAACAGGAAAACAACCATAACTATAATTAGAGAAGAATTTGAAAATGCGGAAACTAAAAGTAAAAAAGTAAGAACAACTACACGAACTACGACTGAAGATGAATATCCAGATGGGGCAATCATAATTAAAAAAAGCGAAAAAGTCTCCGTTGCCGACTTCCTCCTTAAAGAACCTAGCACTAATGGTAGTCTGGAACCTGTAGATTCATATGACGGGGAAAGCGAAGTTGTAGAAAGCACTTCACAGGATACAGTTGTCGACAATGAAATAATCAAAAAAGGAAATACAGAGATTAAACGCACAATTACTACAAAAACTAAAAAAGAAATTTTAGCGAGCTCAGATAAAGATATCGAACGTGTAAGAACTACAATTGAGACTATTACTGATGATTTATATCCCAATGGACTAATAGAAACTACGAAAGACATTAAGATAACAATCTCTGAATCACAAAAAACATATAATAGTGATTTACAAGCTGCGCTCTATGGATTGAAACCAACTGGTAAAGTAAAAACAGCAGTTGACAAAAAAACGAATATAATATTTACAGACGATTCAAAAAAAATTGATCAAATCATAACAACATACATTACCAAGGAAGAAATGATTAATTCTGAAATAAATTTATTCGCTGTTAAAACTGTAACTGAAACTGTAACAGAAAATAAAAATGAAGATGGAATAACACAGATCACTAATGATTTGAATACACAAGTAACATATCTCCCTCAAGGTACAAGCCTAGACGACTGGTCTCCGGAGGAATTGGATCGAATAGAAAAAGGACCTACTACTATGGATACAAAATCTATAGAGTTAAACAAGCCAGAGGATATTAAAGATTTAAAATCTTCTATTTCTGAGTTACCACTAGAAAGAAAACCAGACCCACAGACTGAACATAAACCTAAGAAAAGATCTCCAATCGGAGAAATAACTACTGAAACTGATACTTTTACCAAAATCGTTAAGGAAGGTGACAACGAAATAACGCAAACGATTACTATAGTTACAACAAAAGAAGTCATAAGTCCTGAAAAAATTAAAGTTACCGTTGAAACGACGACCGTAAGTAAAGGAAGTGACGGTGTAACTAAAACTACAAAGTCAACAAAAACAACAATATCTGAAATAAAGGAAGAATATGAAGAAATAATTGATACGGGTGAAAGTGAGAAATCGTTCTCTAAGCTGTCATCAAAAGCAAGTGATCTACGAAGTTCTTCTGCAGCTAGTGACGATTTAGATCACCCAGGTATTTCATCTCCACCTTCTGATATTAGCTCCAGAGAATCACGAGCTGCTACACATATTTGGGGAACGGAGAGTAGTGGTATGTACTATAGTGACGATGACGGTCAAGCTAGTCCAAGTAGTACAAAGTCCCAAATAGCACATTCACCGAGATCAAATTTAAGCTTTGAGCTTGACACAAAATCACCTCATTTAAGAGAGTTAAGTCACGATAGTTTCCCAAAAACAGAATTTGATCCAATGTCGACCTCAATTTATGGACAATTACCTGATGACGATTCATGTACATATTCAACACATTCCGAAGATAAGACTGAAATTTACTTTACAGATAAATCACTATCTAAAACAACGGAACAATTTTTATCGCATGAACAGTCACAATCCGAAATTAAAATTCATTCCAAAGCGTCAGATGCATCATTTTTGAAAGAAGCCGACGAGCATTTTGAAAAAGCCATAGAAGAACATAAAAAAGTGAGTGGCTCTGACGTAATATCGAGTGTAACTGGTAAATATAAATTGGATCAGCAAGAATATTCTAGTATTAGTCATTTGGAAAGTGAATCAGAGTCAACTTCACTAACACTTAAAGATATCAAAACAGAATCAAAAAAAATAAGTTCTTGCTCATCATCTAGCAGCAGTAGTAAAACTGAATCAAAATCTGAAAAAAGTTATTCGAAAGATCCCATAGAATCTTGGGGTAAACCTTTGGGACTACCAAGTCCAATATTGCCACCCAGTCAAGTAGATGGAAAAAGTACACCGAAGAAACAACTTAGCGCAAACGTATTAAATAAAAATAAGATAAATCAAGAAAAAAGTAAAGAAGCTAAAAGAACTGCAGAGTCTCCTACGAAGAAAAAATCCCCAGCTCCTATTTATATGGATCTAACATATGTTCCCCACCATGGAAATTCATACTACTCTGCTATTGAGTTCTTCAAACGGGTCCGTGCTCGATATTACGTCTTTTCTGGAACGGAGCCATCAAAAGAAATATACAACGCTCTTCTTGATGCGAAAAAGACTTGGGAAGATAAAGATTTAGGTAAATTTATTTATGATTACTTAAATTACTATGTTTTCTATTTTCACTCTGTATCCCGCATGTAGCAGGGTAGCCAGAGGGAGCCTAGTGGTAAGACACTCCGCTACCTTTTTTTCGAATTCTGGATTGTATGTTGAGTGGCAGAACTCGACGCCACGCTTTACGTCGACACCTGGACTATGTTATGTTATTTAAGGATAAAATTTTGAATGTTATTAACTAATGTTTTTCTTTTGTAGAAGTAACGATAATTCCCACGTACGACACCGATGTCCTTGGCTACTGGGTGACCGAGAATGAAGAAGCGCTTGAGAAATACAAGATCGACCTGTCGCCATCAGCTTCTAGGTGTACCATCAACTTACAAGACCACGAGACATCTTGCGCGGCCTATAGGCTCGAGTTCTAGGTGTCGGGTCTATTTGTAGCCTTCTCATCGAAGAAGTAATCCTCCTTAATTAACTCACTCAATAGGTGCTTTTTAATGGGGTACCAAAGAGTCATTTATTGTTGTAGGAATTTAAGGCTGTGATAAAGAAAGAAGCATTGAAAAGCACCTAAATTGGAGGAAGCTACTTCGTATGAGATAGTTTGCAAATAGTAAAATCTATGTGATATTAGAACGCAATCAACAGACTGCAGTGGAGTTTAATCCCGTAGACTTAAACAATGTGTAGTGTTATTTATGCGACGACCGAGTGTCGATCCTGAAACGATTCCTTTACTATATCCAACTCCAAAGTCAATAAAACCAAATTCTCGACCTAATAACGGAAACGTCCATTTTTTTCTAAAACTGTTTTCTAGTAGCGTCATTGACAAATAGTACATGCCATTTAAAATATTTTTCTGACGGTATTTTTGAATTTGGTCTTATACAATCAGTAGAGCTTTTATACACGATTTTTAGCGAAACCAGTCCATTTTGTTTAGCCAAAACACCGCTTGTGCGAAATATATAAATTTTGGAAAAATTATTTTGCTAAAGCATTGACTTCTTGGTAGGACGTAATTTAATATAATGATAAATACTTAATGCAAATTTTATTTTGGCGAATCGCTTTACGACGGACGTAATGTATGCAAGTCCAGTGCCGACACGAGGATATCAAGGACGAGTACTAAATTTCATCTGAATTACACGAATGGTTTTGTAATGTGATTGAAAGTTTAAATAAAGAATATATTTTAATAACTGTCTTAAAAAGACGCTTATAAACGTCGTACGACGAACTAGTGCTGCTTGCACTGTTACGTAAATTATTTATAAATAAATTGACACTATGTCCTATATTCCTGGAGGCATTAATATCCCCACTTGTTTGCGCCAGGTTGTGTGGATAAAAATAGATTCCTCAATGTTTTTTTCAGCACAACCAAATGCGTGGCTAGAGAAGGGTAATATAGAATCTGGTGTGTTTAGAGTTTACGGAACTGTGCCTGTATTCCGTCTACTTCTGCATCCACCAAATTGTCTATAGTTGACTAGTCCTGACCAAGTTGAGATATTATTGTCTTCCCAGAAAACCAATCAGCCTAAGACGATAGAGAGCTTACTCCATATTAAATAAATGTTTTATTAGAATTATTAATACAAATAAAAAAACAATATATTTACCTTTGTTTTAAGTTGAAATCTGCTTGTTGCGTCGATGCGATATAGTTTAAGTGAGTGTTGTTTAAATTTAACTCATTTCATGTACAGAATGTTGACAGAATCTCTGACTTTATAATGGTTTGGCAAAAATTTGGTCTACTTTATTGAATAGTTTAAAACTCTAGTCGACTCCAACCCAAATAATTGACACGTAGCGAATATATGTTCCTGTGTGAATTGATTTATAGCATTTTTATATGTTGTTTCTTATTGAACGTCAGTTGTCTACGTGTACACTGTACAGGTACCATCTTGTTAGAACAACGCTTAAGTTAAAAATTACATTTAAATTGTGTGAGAGAATGTGATATTGACAAAATTCATCAAACTTACCATTTAGCATAGTGGTTAAACTGTAAGAACTTTCCTCGGATAAACATTTCCTTTCGTTGTTTGCCAATAAAATTGAATATTTCGAGTCAATTAATTTTAAGTCATCCATAGTTTTAAGCCGACTTGCTCCTCTCGCCTGACATCGCTTTATTTGCCAAACTTTATAAATAAAATATAAACTATAGATAAATATAAAAAATAGAGAAAATGATTCTGTATAATTGATGGCACCAGCACAATGTAATAAAATAATTAAATGCATCAACAGGTACATTAACTACTGTACGAGGATACTATATATTTATTTTATACAATATTATAAAGAACGCGTGTTTATTTTGTAGTTATACATACTTATATTAACGTTTGAGCCGAGTGTTGTTTGTGTGAGCACAATTATGTTTCGGAAGGCTTAAATACAAAGTTGTGAGTGGGAATAACAGGGAGATGAATCTTGTTTAAATCTTAGCGATCAAACGACGATGCACTCTTTGAGGGTCCTGATCTTCTGTTGTCTCGCCTCGTTCGATTTACTTTGGCTTTGCTGTAGTGGCGTAGTTCCCGAGCTCTGCTGTAACATAAGTGTCTAAATTAGATCGCTGTTCCTCCTCAAAGTGGGCATCGCTTTTTGAGTGTTGGGAGTGTTCTTAGGCTTTCAAGTTTCGGCCGGCACCCACAATTCCGCTGGCTCCAAGGCCTGACACTTTACTATGTATTTTATAGCTAGAACTCTAATTAATGCATATTATATTAGGAATATTAAAATGTTATTAAAATTAAGAATTGTATCAGCTTAGTGAACATCAATAGCTCTGAAAAATAAATCATTATTAAAATTATTAAATGTTGTATTCTTCATATTATCACTGATATTATGTTTGTTTTTATTAGCGCTTGATAAGTCGTTAGTTATATCAATATTTATGGTGGAACGGAGAAAGATAAAGATCGAGTTGTTCTATAGTTCCTAATGGAGAAGCAGGCGTTGGAAGAGTTCGGACTAGACTATTTAAATTAATTAACGTTAAGTTTAATTGGATTTATCTAGCTTCTAATTGATTTATGTTATGAATCGAAATGTATACGGAGGCTGTAGGTAAGATTGGAAGGCTTTTTGGTGCTAACATCTGATGTGCTAGTGTGTTTATATGCGTTTCTTACAAAAATTTCGATGTATTATATCGACTTTACTACAAATTTTGTAAGATTCACCAAAAAAAATCGAATGAAAT
>DWER01000013.1:0-11226 GCA_018246395.1 Heliconius atthis
TATTGTAATAAAGTTTAATTCGTGTCTGTGACTCAAGCGTTTCATTTATAAGAGGTTATGGGCCCAGATAATTCTAGTTTTTTTTCTCTCGCAATTTTCCTAAAACATCCTAGTGGAAATAGACTTTGCAGATTGAGATTAGCTGTGATAACATTGAACTCTGAAAATGACGACGAACTATCTTGTCAATGTGCCTAAATTGAAAGGTCGGGAGAATTACAGTGAGTGGGCTTTCGCGGCTGAGAATTTCTTAGTGTTGGAGGGATTGTCCGATTGCATCAAGTCGGAGACTGTACCAGCAGGAATAGGAGCAGCAGGTGACGCGAAAACTCGAGCCAAGCTGGTTCTGACAATAGATCCGTCGCTGTACGTGCACGTTAAAAGTGTACAAACGACACATGAGCTGTGGAAGAAATTGAAAAACCTATTTGATGACTCAGGATTCACAAGAAGAATCAGTTTGCTGAGGAGTTTGATTTCCATCAGACTTGAAAATAGCGTTTCAATGACTTCGTACGTGACACAAATCATTGAAACCAGTCAAAAATTGAGCGGTACTGGTTTCAAAATTAATGATGACTGGGTCGCATCGCTTTTGTTAGCGGGGTTAACAGACAAATATACTCCCATGATAATGGCGATTGAACATTGCGGCATACCATTAACAGCGGACGCCATTAAAACCAAGTTGTTGGATATGGAAGAAAGTGGAAACGCGCGGGAAAGCGACAACAGCGCTTCCAATTCCGGTGGCGCTTTTGTGAGTTATAAGAAGAATCGGAATGTTGGTAGCACTGCTGCGACCAGAGACAACGCGCAGATGTCAAAGTCAAAACCAAAAATTATTACATGTTACAAATGTAAACAAACAGGACATTACCGCAACCAGTGTACTTTTTCGAACAAAAAAACGTCGAATACAAATAAAAATGAACGTACAAGCAGTAATGCGTTTAGAGCCGTGTTCCTGAATGGTGATTTCAGCAAAAGTGATTGGTATATTGACTCCGGGGCGAGTGTTCATCTTACCGCGAACGAGGAATGGTTGTTAAATATGTCGCGGAATCACAAGATCAAGGAAATTGTCGTGGCAAACCAAGATAAAATACCTGTATTATGTACTGGAGATGTGCCAATTACAACAAAAACGCGTGCCTGTGAATACGATATTACAGTAGAAGGTGTATTATGCGTGCCGAAGTTGACTACAAATCTGTTGTCTGTTAGTCAACTTATATCGAAAGGAAACAGAGTTTCATTTAACAATGATGGATGTCAGATTTTCAACCGAGCAGGAGTACTGGTAGCTACAGCAAGTTTGTTGAACGGTGTGTACAAACTGAACAAGCCAGATAATTGTTCATTAGCTGCAGTGATGGTGTCCAGTGAAGTTTGGCATAGACGCCTAGGTCATGTCAACAGCCAGTATTTGAACAAGATGCAAGATGCTGTTCAGGGATTGACACTTGACAGGAAGACTGACATATCAAAGTCATCATGTGTTGCATGCTGTGAGGGCAAGCAAAGCCGCTTACCTTTTCCCAAAGAAGGTAGCAGAAGTACAAGGTTACTACACATTGTGCACTCCGATCTCTGTGGGCCGATGGAAAACCGGTCAATAGGTGGTTCCAGATACTTTATGCTGTTCATAGATGATTTTAGTCGTATGACTTATATTTATTTTTTAAAGACAAAAGATGAGGCTTTGAAATGCTTTCAGCAGTATAAAGCAGAGGTTGAGAATCAACTTAATTGCAGCATAAAGATCTTGAGAAGTGACAATGGGTTAGAGTTCTGTAACAGCAAATTTGATGATTTTTTGATGTCGCATGGGATAGTACATCACAAAACAAACCCATACACACCTGAGCAGAATGGTCTCTCAGAACGATTTAACCGGACTATTGTTGAGAAAGCCAAGTGTTTGTTGTTCGATGCAGGTCTTGAGAAAAGGTTTTGGGCAGAGGCAGCACATACTGCAGTATACTTACAGAACAGGACCGTCACCACATCATTAAATTACAAGACTCCTTTCGAGGTATGGACTGGCAGAAAGCCAGATGTAAGTCATTTACGTGTTTTTGGTAGTACAGTCATGGTACATGTGCCGAAACAAAAGAGACTAAAGTGGGACAGAAAGTCTGAAAAATGTGTTCTTGTTGGCTATTCAAATGATGTCAAGGGGTACAGGATTTACAACCCGAAGACAAATGTCATCACTACAAGTCGGGATGTTATAGTATTGGAGAAGATAGAAACAGAGAATATTCTAGAGGTACAGGAAAGTTGTTCAGATGAGGTGAATATGGTTCCAGTGGGGGACGAAGGTGTAACTCTCCAGGAAGATTCCCTTGAACAATCAGAGACCTTGAGCACAGATGACAGTGATGAACTGTATGTACCTTGTGAAGGAGAAACATTAGATAGCTCTGAGACTACACTGTCTGGTACTACAGACAGTGAAGACTCCATTATACTGAATAATATCAACATGACAAGTGGTCCTCGGCGTAGGCAGCAGCCAGACAGATATGGATTTGCAAGTGCGTGTTTAGAAGATGACAGCATGTTCATGGGTGAGACATTGTTGCAAGAAGCATTGGAAGGTCCCGAGAGAGTACAGTGGTTAGCAGCCGTGCAGGATGAGTTGCTGTCGTTCGAGAAAAATAGTGCATGGGAACTCGTAGATGTTCCAAAAGATGGTACTATAGTGCAGTGCAAGTGGGTGTTGCAAAAAAAATACGACAGTGAAAATAAAGTGCATTACCGTGCTCGTCTAGTTGCTAAGGGCTTCACCCAAAAACATGGTGTTGACTATACCGAAACATTTTCACCTGTAGTGAGACATACAACCCTAAGACTATTATTTGCATTGTCTGTAAAGTTAGATTTAAATGTTACCCATTTAGATGTCAAGACTGCGTTCTTGAATGGTGACTTAGAAGAAACTATTTATATGAAACTGCCAGATTGTTATAATAGTAGTAGTAGCTCTGATTGCAAAGTATTGAAACTTAAAAAGGCCATTTATGGACTTAAGCAGGCCTCTAGAGCCTGGAATAAAAAGGTTGATAATTGTTTAGTCAGTAATGGTTACAAAAGGTCAAAAATAGAGCCATGTATGTATGTAAAGGATATCAGTAAATGTAAGATCATTGTTACAGTCTATGTTGATGATTTCTTTATATTTTCTAATGATAAAGTTGAGACTGAGAACTTGAAACAGATTTTATCTAATAAGTTTAGCATTAAGGACTTAGGCCAAGTAAAACAATGTCTTGGAATGAATGTAACTTTCAATAGAGAAAAAGGATATGTAACTTTGAGTCAGGAAACATATGTTGATCAACTTTTGAGTAAATTTCAGTTAAGTGATTGTAAGACTGTTGATACTCCTATGGAGGTCAAATTAAATGTAAATAAAGGTCAAGTAGGTATGAATAGTCATGTGCCTTATCAACAACTAATTGGGAGTTTGATGTATCTTTCAGTCTTAACTAGGCCAGATATTAGTTACTGTATAAGTTTTTTGAGTCAATTTAATAATTGTCACACAAAAGAGCATTGGGAGTACGCAAAGAGAGTGTTAAAATATCTGAAGCAAACTAAATGTTATGGAATAAAATATTGTAAAGAAGGTAATTCAGAAATAACAGGCTATGTAGATGCTGATTGGGCCTCTAACTCTGTAGATAGGAGATCATATACTGGTATGTGTTTTTTATTATCTAATGGCATTATCTCATGGGAATGTAGAAAACAAAAATGTGTAGCTCTCTCTAGCACTGAATCAGAGTATGTTGGTGTATCTGAAGCATGTAGGGAAGTATTATACTTGAGAAGTCTGCAATTTGAAATAACTAATAAAATGTACACATTTAGTCTTTTCAATGATAACCAGGGTGTTCAGAAGCTGTGTGCAAACCCAGTTTTTCATAAACGTACCAAACATATAGATATCAAACATCATTTTTGTCGTGATTTGGTAAAGGATAATATTGTAAAAATAGTATATTTACCATCGGCTGACATGCCGGCAGATATTTTAACTAAAAGTTTATGTAAGGCAAAACATTATAAATTTATGTTGCTTCTTGGCATAGTTTGTATAGAATAATTTTTATAAAATTGTATAGTGAATATTGCGATAAGTGGGGGTGTTATTTTATGTCAATTTTGTATCTGCAATGTCACTCCTAACAAACTAGTGGCGCCACCTACCATAAAGTATGTAATACTCTGCTATTGTAATAAAGTTTAATTCGTGTCTGTGACTCAAGCGTTTCATTTATAAGAGGATCCTTTCACGGGATGCGGAAGAACTGTAACAACAGATAATTTTTTTACGAGTGTTTCATTAGCCAAGAAATTACTTGCAAGAAAAACTACAATTGTTGGAACAATTCGTGGAAACAAAAGAGAGTTACCAAAGTTAGCCAAAGAAAAAAAAGATAAAATGGTTAGATTTTCAAGCAAATTCTATAAATCAAATTATATTACTCTTACAGTTTATAAAAGTAAGCTGAAAAAAAAAAGTGCTTGTCCTAAGTTCCAAACATAACTCAATAGAAATAGAAAAAAGCAGCAAACGCATACCGGAAACTATTAGATTTTATAATAGTACAAAATTTGGTGTAGATGTGGCAGACCAGATGGCAAGGAAATACAGCGTGAAGTCGATAAATTGTAGGTGGCCATTTCAGGTATTCTTCAACATTTTGGACCTAGCTGGAATAAATGCCTGGATTTTGTATAAAGAAACGACGGGTGAAAATATTTCCAGGCAGGAATTTTTGTTCCAGTTAGCTACAGAACTTGGGGATGCATATACAAAATCTAAAGAAAAACAGCATTTACCAACACCGTCCACAAGTACAGATTTGTGCGTACGAAAAACTTGTCAAATAAAATTTTGTAAAGGTTATAAAACAACAAAAATCTGTTGGAAATGCGAAAAATATGTTTGCGGCAAGTGCATATTTCAGACTAAACTAATTTGTAAACAATGTGAGGAAGCCAAATAAAGTATATTATGTATGCATAACATTCTGTATAAAACTTTAATTTCATTTGTTTTTTTTATAAAGGATTTTGGAAATTATATAAAATAAAATGGACGAAACTTTATGAAAATTCTTTATTTTATACACATTTAGCAACAAATCAACCATTATCTGCATTGAATAATGAAATAAATGAAACTTTTTAATTACCGGTCAATTTGACCGCACGCGGTAGGAATAGATATACAAGAATTGTCGGTAGGTTTAGTGTTAACTAAACATATGCCTACCTGCAATAGAGTGTTTGAAGAATTCCATGTTTCGTTCCAATTTTGTACAGCCCCTCACCAGTGATATCAATAACAACTCCAATGATATTCCTTAGGTCAACTTTAAACTTGTCCACATCGGGAATGGGTATCATGACGTTATCTCCAATATTGGCTGGTGGATATGACTTGTCACTGTGTGATTTCATTTTTTTTGCTTGCTTTCTTAGACCTTCAGCAGCGGTTTTTCTTGAATTTTTTATTTTATTTTCAGTTGAGGTATGGGTGTGAACCATATTTTCATCTTCTGCTCAGCTGTTTCACTTGCAGGTGTTAGGTTATTGTTTATAACCTTTTTAAGATCTTCCTCATCATTTATATCTTTGAAAATTTCAGAGGGCAGGGATGAAGTAGAAAGTCCGACTCTAGGATCCATGCTGAACTTTATAGCTTTCAAATTCAGCATTTCAAATTAAGCAATCTCCTTAAGATTGCTTAATACCAGAATGGAAAGCTCTGTTCTTCATGAATTGTACATACCGTACCCCCTCAGACCACTTTGTTGTCTTGTTATCAGCCATCCAAGATGCGAGCATGTTTTCGATGTCTTGATAGGCTCTTTCAACTGAGCCCTGACTTTGGCTGTGCCGAGGTTTACCATGCACAATTTTCAACTCTGGCCACAACTGTGTTACTTCAGAAATTACTTTATTAACGTTTCCTAAAGTTAAAAAGATATCATTCAGTTGGTAGGCAACTTCCTCAGCTCTTTTGCTTTGCAATGGGCGAAGCAAAACAAATTTTGTTAAATGATCTTGGTAAACCATTATAAACTTAAATTGGTTATCTGGTTGAGTCTGAAAATCGATAAGATCAACTTGGCACCTACTATTCATTTCCGAATGTAAAATTGGTTTTGAGACCAGACCTCGTTTCTTTTTGTTTTTTTTCATGTGACATACTTGGCACATTGACAGATAAAGCTGTATTTCTTCCTTCGTAATATTGGCATATTTCTTTGACGTTTCGGCAAGCATTCTATCACGGCCACCGTGACCAACTGCCCCGTGAGCAGCATCGATAACATCGTACAGTTCATCTACCGTCAAATAGTACTTGATATCTTCGTTTCTCTTACCGGCTGCCACCAATTTTTTTACTCCGATGTCAATTACACCAAATCGTTTCAGGCGTCTCTGCTGCAACGGGATTTTCTTATCTGTGTTTGCAGCAGTTTCGATTTCATTTATAAGTTGTTGGTACTTATCTTTTGTCAATACGTTGAAATGTGTTGATTTCTCGTTTTCACTTTGTAAAACTGTAGTCATAAATCTTCCTCTCCATTCTTTCTGGCTATGCCCACCACTAACAGAATCTTCCTCCATAGTCCCACCTACTAAAGTATACGTTACTTGTACCACTCTCTTAGCTCACTAACACTAATACTCCCACACTAAATAATTGGAATGTTAATCGTTAGCATGTCCTTCATCAGACCACGAAGCCATTACATTTGAGTTTATATTTAACGCCAAGAAATTTAATAAAAATAATAAAAAGTCCACTTTTAAGTACAATACCAATAAGGCAGATTGGCACAAATTTAGTAATTTACTGTTACAAAGTCTCAAGCAGGCTGCCATGCTTGATAGAAACCTAGATATAGCTTCAATAGATGAAATAGATGACATTGTTAATGATTTTACGGAAATAATACAAAACACTTGTAACACAGCGCTATCGAAGAAAAAGCGAATGGAGTCCTTTATTCCCTGGTGGAATGAAGAACTCCAGTCACTTAAACTACAGGTTGTACACATGCACCATCGGATTCAGGACTTGGTTAAGAGTAAAAAATCGATTGCCAACGCCCTAATAGAACGCGAAGAACTAATAAATAAATATGCCAATGCCATAAGTAAAGCTTCGAAAGATAATTTTAGAGAATTCTGTAGCCGACAGGGCAAGGAGGATGTTTGGTCGGTCACAAATAGGCTTTTAAAATCAAATACTAAATTTAAACCTCCATCCACTTTATCTTTAATGGCGTACACACAAAATTATTAAGCACTTTCTTCCCGGACGATACTGCGATACACTTCCTGAACACTCTTCGACTAGAAAAATTACAAACAACTTACCTGATACTCCCAATGATCTGCAATTTACAATAGACGAAATCAACTTTGCATTTAAATCTATATATCCTAAAAAAGCTCCTGGTCCTGATCACCTAACATCTGATATTTGTCATGCCGCCTTTAATGCTTGCCCTGCTTTAATTACTAAATTATACACCAGATGTCTTGAGATCTCTTATTTTCCTGACTGCTGGAAACTAGCTCACGTAATTGCAATACCTAAGGCCAATAAAACTAGATACGATGACGTCGCCTCTTACAGGCCAATCGGACTGCTTAACATCTTCGGCAAAATATTTGAGAAGTTGATGGTAAACAGAATAAACTATCATATATACACAAAGAACTTAAATAATCCACGTCAATTCGGCTTCAAGGCACAAAAATCCACAGTTGACGCCTTGCATTCGGCTGTGGACAAAATCAAAATTGCACTTAAAAACAAAAACCCGGTCCTTGCCGTCTCTCTAGATATAAAAGCAGCTTTCGACAACGCTTGGTGGCCAGCGTTACTTAAAAGATTACTACACATTAAATGCCCTAATAACATATATAAACTCATTAAAAATTATTTACACAATAGATTAGTAACCATCAACTTCGCAGATTCTTCTGCTTCGAAAGCTATGACGCGAGGATGCATACAGGGCTCGGTGTGTGGCCCAGTCTTCTGGAACATCATATTGGACGAGCTTCTGGAATGTGATCTTCCAGAGGGCTGCTACATACAGGCATTTGCGGATGACGTTCTTCTCATAGTTGAAGCCAAAAACGTAGATAGTTTACAAACAGCTACAAATAATGCTATAAAAAATAATTACGGACTGGGGTGATAGTGTAAAGCTGTGTTTCGGATCCTTAAAAGGCACAACTAATCTCTTTCTCTAACAAAGCTAACAAAGCGGTAATCAAATTTAACAATACTTTAATTAAACATCAAACAGAGGTAAAAATTTTAGGAGTTACAATAGATAAAAAATTAAATTTTATTAAACACGTTAATTATATAATAAATAAAGCCTATAATATATACAAAAAGATTTGCATTTTCACCGCTCTGACTTGGGGAATACATAGCGAAAATATATCAATAATCTACAGGCAGGTTGTCCAGCCTATAATCACGTATGCGGCAGGTATTTGGGGCACTGCAGTCAAATACAAAACTGTTATAAATAAATTAAATTCATTTCAAAGAGGTTTCGCCATACGCGAAATCAAAGGTTTCAGAACAATTTCCACTATAGCAGCCATAGCATTGTCTGGTCAAATCCCTCTTCATCTTAAAATTATAGAAGTCCAAGCCATTGAGCGTGCCAGAATCAGTAGGACGAGTTGTTTCCTCCCTACCGATATTAAATTGCAAAAACCTATAAATCCTAGGTATCTACTTCATCCGGCACTAAGAATTAAAACAGATATTATCAGCGCAAATAATCAATACGAAATTGACCAAAACACGTCAAATTCAACGATAAAAATTTACACAGACGGTAGTAAAGACGAGGATGGTAGAGTAGGAGCAGCTCTGGTTATATACCGCGGAGAAAATATTGTGAAAACAATCAAATTGAAACTCCATTCCAGCTGCTCGGTTTTTCAAGCGGAACTCTTCGCGCTAGAGCGAGCAGCGGAATGGTCCTCAGTTAATACACACCTAGAACAAATAGCCATTATATCAGATTGCATGTCAGCGCTACAGGAGATTGGTAACCCAAACTCCACTAATAGTTTTGTTAACAGAATCCACAGACATATACATTCCTCACATAGTAGGTTCAATTTCATATGGGTCAAATCGCACATAGGTATAGCAGGTAACGAGGAGGCTGACATGGCTGCCAAGTCCGCTGGTACGTTACACAAGCTTCCAGACTACTGTAAATTCCCAATTAGCTTTATCAAAACCAAAATTAGAGAACAAAATCATATCGAACACAATAGCATCAACATAAATTCACCACAGGGAGAAAGAACTTGGAAGTGGTTTCCGGATTTGGCTGCCATGTCAGTGTACTTACGCAGAACCAAACCATCATTCCACAGCACACAAATTTTCACTGGTCATTCCTTTTCAAAATATTTTTTATTCAGGTTCAAAATAACAGATAATAACAAGTGCCCTTGTGATCCAGGTAAGACACAAAATATTGACCATCTTATTAAAGAACGCCCTTTACACAGTAACATCAGATTTACCCATGAACAAACATGCAATTACTTTAACGTAAACCCATATGACAATAGCGCCAATGAAATCCAAGTCATGATGACAGCTCTACATCGATGTAGTGAAAAAGCAGGATTAGAAATAAATTTCGATAAGACAAAAATTCTGACGAACTCTACGAAGACCAATATAAAAATAAATAACCAGCAAATAGAATACGTAAAAGAATACATATACCTAGGCAAATTAATAACATTTAGAGATATAGATACAGAAGAAATAGATAGGAGAATCACTTTGACGTGGAAGCGATACTGGTCCCTAAAACACTTATTTAAATCAAAAATGCCTATTACACTTAAAAGAAGACTGATGGACTCCTGTATTCTTCCTACTCTCGTCTATGGCTGCCAGACGTGGTCCCTGACGGAAGCAAACGCAAAAAAGATCTCAGTATGTCAAAGGGCTATGGAGAGGAGCTTACTGAAAATAAGACTAAAGGATAAAATAAGAAACGAAGAAGTAAGAAGACGAACGAAAGTCAAAGACGCTATAGATCATGTGAGACAAATGAAGTGGAAGTGGGCCGGACATTTGGCGAGATACAGAGACGGACGATGGACGCGGGTCGTGACCGAGTGGCGCGGTCCGGAGGGCTGCAAGCGTCGCGTCGGGCGCCCCGTCAAGCGCTGGTCGGACGATATCCGCGCTGTTGCTGGATCTAAGTGGCTCTCACTAGCACAAAACAGGGAAAAATGGCAAGAACTGGAGGAGGTCTTCACCCGCACGGGGGTTCCTACATAAGACTTAACATATTTAACTTTTAATTACTACCTAAAATTACTAACATTCTTTACTTTATATTAACGCATAAATTAACTACTTGTAAGTAAAAGGAACAAATAAAGGCTTTTTGTTTTATTTATTTTATATAGTAAGTACCCTAAAGTAAGAGAGTGAGGAAAAGCGTGAAGTAAGCAATTTTCGAGCGAGGCAATGAAACCTTCAAGCCCTGGTTGTCTGGAAGAAACAGATGATCAGCGATTTCGCTGATTGGTAAAAGACCAGTGCTTCATGTATATATTTTTTATCCTGCTCTATTGATATTATTTGGTGTACCATTAAGAACATGTAATTAAATAGGTAAAATACTACTTACAAAAATATATCCCTAATTAAAAATCGAAGTCACATCAATTGGATTCATTTCTTTTAGCTCCATGCTGTCTGTATCTTGAGTATATCATGGTAGGCAGAAGGGAACTTAGTGTTGCGATATTCCGTTTTCCACTTTCATTCTATATATTTTAACATTATATGGAGCTCAATGCCATAATTTTCCTTGCTACCAGAGCGAGAAAATAAAAACCATTCATCCCCCGAGAGGGAATCGAATCGAACGACCGCTTCTTGTTAAACTTACGACAGCTAAGCTACTAGGAGATCTTTTTATTTTTAATAATATTCATGTAAACAAAGAAGCCATGGCCAAATTCCGGAATGAACAAAGGCCGTTTCAAATTAAAATCTCCTTCATTAACGATCCGCCCGCCAATGTATTACATTTCCGAATGAATATTTACATTAGCTTAATTGAAAATTTTTTGTGACACTCACTCGAATAACGGGAGTAAATATTATAT
>DWER01000014.1:0-10913 GCA_018246395.1 Heliconius atthis
AAAAATATATCAGCGCTAAGATTAAATTAATTAGAGTTTTAATTTTAATTAATATATTTTTAAAAGGAATCTCAAAGACGAAAAAAGAGTAGGTAAATACAACGACCAAAGAGAATTATAATTAAAACAAATCAGCTTCACGCTGTATTCCGCACACCGATGGAGAGGGAGAGAGAACATAGTGTTAAGCCCGTTCCCCACTTTCCACCGAATTTTTCGAGGCAATGGGTGTTGAGTAGCGGAACTCAACGCCAGACTCTTGCCTTGGTGCCAGAGCGAAGAAATGAAAATATGAATAAGTTTATTCGATACCCACACGGGGCAATGAAATAGTTAATCTATATCCGTACCTAGTTAAATTATATCCTCGCTCTGGTAACAAAAAATCGGCGGAAAGTGAAAGAATTCGGCGGAAAAAATAAATAGATTTATTTAATTGATAAGTATTTTTTATATTGAATATGACTATAACTCTTCAACTTTTGCCTGATCAATCATAAAAACATATACAGCTGTTTAATGTCACTGTCAAAGTCAAAAGTCAAGTACTTGTCAAGCAATGGCCTTACGTGTTTTTTTATTATTTGAGTTTGGAAATTTTATTGCATTGCACGATGAAATCTAAATTATTTACAGTGATTAAGCCTGAGATTTTATCAGTTTTAATAAATTTTAGTTTCACTAATAGTAAAAATGTTGTTCTTAGATAGAAGTGCGCATAGAGAAACGATGAAGGAAGAAACTCCGAATTTCCACGTGAAAATGATTGTAGATAAATGTAAAACCGTGTTATTTTTGTCTAGTGCAATTTGTACGTTTGCTGTTTTAATTTCATTACACAAATTACTGAACCACGATGTTAGATTATCGAAGCCCTTTTCGCCTATACCAGCTGGATTGTATGGAAATTATTTGGAACCTTTCGTTGAAGAGTCTCCACCGCCGTCTCGAAAGGAAGATAAAGCGCGAGACGCTGAAGCAGTTGTGTCCTTGAACGCAGCATTAGAAATGAAGAAACACGGTAAAGCAGATAAAGCTATGAAACTTTTCCAACATGCATTCGCCCTGTCACCAAAACATGCAGATATATTAAACCATTACGGAGAATTTTTAGAGGAAACCAAAAAAGATGTAGTGAAAGCTGATCAATTGTACACATTGGCTCTTAGTAACTTTCCTCATCATACTGGTGCATTAATGAATAGGCAAAGAACAGCAAGTATTGTTGAAAACTTAGATCGAGAAATGTTACGAAAAATTGACGACAAACGAGACACTTTGTTATCGATACCAGAAAATAATGCAGCTCTATGCAGAGCTAAGAAAGAAGCATATTTCCAACACATATATCACACAGTTGCCATTGAAGGAAACACTATGACACTACAACAGACTCGAAGTATATTAGAAACGAGAATTGCCGTTGCTGGGAAAAGTATAGCAGAGCACAATGAAATTTTAGGATTAGACGCAGCTATGAAGTATATAAATACTACTTTATTATACAGATTAAGAGATATTAGTATAGGAGATATCTTAGAGATACATAAAAGAGTGCTAGGACATGTGGATCCTGTAGAAGGAGGTCAATTTAGAAGAACTCAGGTGTATGTTGGTGGTCACATTCCTCCGGGGCCGTCGGAAATACAAAAGCTAACAACACAGTTTTTAGATTGGTTGAATTCAGAAGATGCATTGGAGTTGCATCCTGTAAGGTTTGTTTCTTTTTTATGTGAATTATCTACACTTAAAACATGTTACAAATTTAATATTCTCTTTTAGAATAGAGTTTTTATGCATGTAGTTAAAAGTAATATAAATACAAAACATTTTAAAATTAACTTTACTTACAAAAACGTCACTTGTCAAATTAGAAATGTCAACTGTCATCTAAAATCTGTCTTATGCGCTTAGAACAAATTGCGACCATGTGATACTGTTTTGATAAATACTAATAATTAATGTCCCACAAAAACTAATTTTAAAACTTTAATTATCATGTTATACTATAATTAAAAGTTTGATTGCATATTTAATTTCTTTTGAGGTAAATATATCAATCTAAGTATATTTTCATATGTAAAAAAGTTACATTTTAAATAGTGAGGTTAGAGGGTTAATACATTTTTATGGGCAATTGTTTTTCAGCACAATAACCATGGATTTCAACTCCAAATTTACTTCAGCTATAACAGGGCTAACATCAGTGGACCCTGATTCCATACAATTCCTGATGTTTAATGATGAAGACATCAAAAAATTAAGTGTAATCAAGATAACTAATACTACATCGTTTGATACAATGGGTAATCCAACTAAAGGAGGGCTTTACGATCCTGCCTTAGGTCCTATAAGGGAAAGAAATGATTTTTGCACTACATGTTCAAATTCTTTACTTAATTGCCCTGGTCATTTCGGCCATATAGAACTACCACTTGTTGTCGTGAATCCACTGTTTATAAAGAATATTTATACATTATTTCGAATAACTTGTTTGAAATGCTTTAAAATCCAAATGGATGATCGCATGAAGTTTATATTAAAGTTGCAACTAGAGCTTTTAGATGCAGGTCATGTCACAGCTGCTTTAGATTTAGAAAATTTTATAGGTGATGTGAAAGACTACAAAAGTGACACATCACCAGAAAAGCCAAATAAAGTTATAAGAAAATATCAAAAGCTTCTAAAAAAGAAAGATGCTATTTGTGAAATGTTTCAAAACAAAAACACTGACAAACTGAGAACCAAAATTATCAACAACTTTTTTAAGGCCATTAATATTTCTAAAACTTGTTTATATTGCAGAAGCAAATTGATTAAAGTTACAACATCAGAAAATAAAATTATGTACAATCTAAGTTCTGAGGGTGGAAGTAAAGGTATCAAAATATTAATGCCAGATGAATTAAAACGCTATTGTAAGGCTATAGAACAAAATGATGAAGAGTTGCTTATGCATTGTGTACCAGTTTTAAAGTATGCTAATACTAAGCCTGTCACTAATATATTTTTCATGCAAGTTATACCTGTATTACCTCCAAATGTTAGGCCATGTAACATATTAAACGGTGAACTAATTGAACATCCACAGACTAATGTTTATAAAGGAGTAATGAACACTGCCTACAACTCAAGAGTTGTTCTACAAGTTTTAATGGCATCTGACCACCAAAAAGCAATAGATGGGCTGGATCAACAGCCAAGACAAGCATATGAAAGTGTAATGGGGAAAACTACTTCTGAAAAGTTACACACTATATGGCAGGATTTACAAAAACAGATAAACCAATTATTGAGTTGTGAAGGTCAAGGTTCCACAAGTCAAGGCCTAAAACAGATTCTTGAAAAGAAAACTGGTGTAATAAGAATGCATATGATGGGTAAAAGAGTAAACTTTGCTGCCCGTTCTGTCATCACACCTGACCCAAATGTAGATATTGATGAAATAGGTATCCCTGATGCATTTGCAACTAAACTTACTTATCCTGTACCAGTTACTGAGTGGAATGTTGATGAGTTAAGAAAAATGGTAATTAATGGACCAAATAAACATCCTGGAGCTGAAAAATTAGAGGTTAAAAATGGAAGAGTGATAAGGATACCACCTGATTCTATACAAAAACGAAAAAGTTTGGCCAAAAAATTACTTACACCAGATGAATATAAAACTTCTGGACTAAAGATAGTGCATAGACATTTAGTTAATGGTGATGTGCTTATACTTAATCGTCAACCTTCACTTCACAAGCCTAGTATGATGGCACATAGAGCAAGAATTCTTAAAGGAGAAAAGACCCTCCGTTTGCACTATGCCAATTGTAAATCCTACAACGCCGATTTCGATGGTGACGAAATGAACGCCCACTTTCCTCAAAATGAAATTGCAAGAAGTGAAGCATATAACATAATGTCTGTAAGAAAACAATATCTTGTACCAAAAGATGGGACACCATTAAGTGGTTTGATCCAAGATCATGTTATATCTGGTGTAAGAATGTCACTGAGAGGCACATTTTATTCCAAATCTGATTACCAGCAGTTAGTTTTCCAAGCATTATCAACTATTAAAGGCGAAATTAAATTACTTCCACCTACAATTCTGAAGCCAGTAACTCTTTGGTCTGGCAAACAAGTTTTGTCTACTATAATAATTAACATAATTCCAAAAGGTAAACCCCTTATTACCCTGAGTGGAAAAGCCAAGATTGGTTCTAAGGCATGGCAAAAGGAACCACCTAGACCTTGGAATGCAGGAGGTACTCCATTTTCTAATGCAAATGAAATGACAGAAGCAGAAGTTATAATAAGAAAAGGTGAGCTGTTAAATGGGGTATTAGATAAAACTCATTATGGTGCAACTCCATATGGCTTAGTTCATTGTATGTATGAATTATACGGAGGTGACAGCTCAAGTGCACTTCTGAGTGCTTTTTCTAAAGTATTCACATTCTATTTACAATGGCTTGGATTTACTCTTGGTGTGAAAGATATTCTCGTTGTGGATGAGGCTGATGAAAAAAGAGAGCAGATTATTCAACTTGTTCGACGAGCAGGTAGAGTTGCCGCTGTCAAAGCTACTGAGCTACCTGCGGATGTTGATGAAAATAAATTAAAAGATACTATTGGTGAAATGATGATTAAAGACCCTAAATTCCGCGCCAATTTAGATAGACAGTATAAAAGTATGTTAGATTCTTATACTAATAAAATTAATACCGTTTGTTTATCTGAAGGCTTATTAGAGAAATTCCCGTCAAATAACTTACAACTTATGGTTCAATCAGGGGCAAAAGGGTCGACTGTTAATACTATGCAAATTTCATGTTTGCTAGGACAAATTGAATTGGAAGGCAAAAGACCACCTTTAATGATATCTGGACGATCTTTGCCTAGTTTTCCTCCTTACGATATATCACCAAGAGCAGGAGGTTTTATCGATGGACGATTTATGACGGGTATTCAACCACAAGAATTTTTCTTCCATTGTATGGCTGGAAGAGAAGGTCTTATAGATACTGCTGTTAAGACAAGTCGTTCTGGATATTTACAAAGATGCTTGATAAAACATTTAGAAGGCTTAAGTGTTGCCTATGATCATACAGTTAGGGATGCTGATAGTAGTGTTATTCAATTTGCATATGGAGAAGATGGACTTGATGTTTTGAAGTGCCAATTTCTGAGAAAAGATCAATTTCCTTTCCTTGATACTAATTCAAGCGCAGTTGTAAGTAAATCCGTAATTAAAAAACTGAAGGAGGATGAAAGTAATATCAAAGCAATTGCCAAATTTCAAAAAACACTTAAGAAATGGAAAAAAAGAAATGGCAATCCATTTGAAAATGTACGTACTAGTGGTTTCGCCCAATTTTCTACAATTGCTAGAAAAGATGTCGATCTTGAGGATCCTCCAACTGATAGAACTCGTGATCCCTATTATTGGGAGTTAGAAAAAATGTGGCGATCTTTGGACGACGAGGAAAAACAGCAATATACAAGAAAATCATGTCCCGACCCTATTCCCAGCAAAATGTCTCCCGAATACAAATTTGGCACCATTAATGAACAGTTGGATGGAGTCATTCAAAATTATTTGAAAAACCGCCAAGACAGCATTTATAATGAGCATACTGACAAAGACAAATTTGTAGAGGTAATGAATGCTAAATATTTAGCTTCGATGGCAGCACCAGGGGAGCCTGTCGGATTATTAGCGGCACAGTCAATAGGTGAACCTTCTACTCAGATGACACTCAATACTTTCCACTTTGCTGGAAGAGGTGACATGAACGTGACTCTAGGTATTCCTCGTTTGCGTGAAATATTAATGACTGCTTCTGCAAAATTGAAAACACCCAGCATGGACATACCGTTCTTGCCGAATATTCCTGATTTAAATAAAAAAGCAGAAAAGTTGAGGCAGAAAATGAATAGAGTCACTGTAGCTGATGTCCTTGAAAAAATAGATGTGGAGTGCGAAGTAGTAACGAGCCCTGAGAGGCAATTAAAAACAACGATGCGTTTCTCATTTTTACCGTACTCACAATTTAAAACTCAGTACGCCGTCAAACCACCACAGATTATTAAACATATGCAAAATAAATTCTTTAACGAAATGTTTGCGATGATACGAAAACAAGCTAAGACCACATCAGGTGTGATGTGGGCGGCGGAGGAGAAGAAACGTCGTACAGTGGCCAATGAAGAGGACGATGAAGACTTTAGTCCTCAGGCACCGGAGAAAACTGCTGACCCTGATGTTGACAGTTCAGATGAAGAAGGACCAAACGATGACGATGATAATACTGATGTATGTATATATGAAACTTTTTAATTATAAGATGTGTAAACTACATTATACAAAATATATTTCACCTGGCACACAATATACACAATAATTTACAAGCGATACTACGTAAATTGAAACAATTTACTTATTTTGACTCATGATTTTAATAATTGATTGATTGATTTCAGGTTAGAATTCGAAAAAAACGTTCCGAGGAACAAGAATACGAAGATCCAGAGTCTGGAGAAGAAGAAAAATCTGATGATGAAGAAGAACCTGCAGAGAAGGAACAGAAAGACGACGACTTAGAAATCACACAGGAAATAACAGCAGAAGAGAGTAAAGTTATGGCTAACGTCGTAGACAATTTGAATAACGCTACTAATTATGTATTTGATACGAAAACTCATAAATGGTGTGAATTGACTGTTCTGTTCCCAATATCATTTCTTCGTGTTGATCTGTCGCAGGCTCTTCGCGATGCAGCAGCAAAATCGATTATATATGAAGTCAAAAATATAAAACGAGCTATTACCAACAAAGAGAAAAATGTCCTGTATTTAAGAACAGAAGGCATTAACATAGTACAAATGTCTAAATATGATAATTTGTTAGATTTAAATAAGTTATATAGCAATGATATCCATGCTATAGCAAATACTTATGGAATAGAAGCTGCTAATAAAGTTATTATAAAGGAAATTCAGAATGTGTTCAATGTATATGGAATTACGGTTGATCCTAGACATTTGACATTAATAGCTGATTATATGACATATAATGGCGTGTTCGAACCAATGAGCAGGAAAGGCATGGAGGCATCTACTTCGCCTTTACAGCAAATGTCTTTTGAGTCATCTCTAATATTTTTGAAAGAAGCTGTTCTTAATTCTAAGAAGGACTTTATAAGGTCAGCTTCGAGTTGTTTAATGCTGGGTCAGCCTTGCCGTACTGGTACAGGATCATTTAGCTTGCAACATTATAGTAAACTTGTAAGTTAATGATACGATTATTGTAATTAATGGTTGATTAATAAATAATATTTTGAAATTATAATGTATTGTTAATTAATTACATTTTTAAGATTCTTGTGAAAAAGATAAGGTAGAAGTATTATTGAACTCTGTAACACAATTTTAAGTTCCTATTACTTATTCAACAGCAAATGTTTTTTTTAAATTTATCGTAAGGTTAAGGAAAATATAGGAATTGGGTATTATGGTAGATTTCAATTATAAAAGAAAGATCAATTAAAAACTTGTTGTATTTCTCTAAGATTTTACAAGTAGAGTATACAAACATGTTAAAAAATTATATATCTATTTTTTTCATTTGCATATCACATACCTAATATGTATCGTGCATTTTCAATACATAAAAACTATAACATTGGAGCTACAAAATGGAATATATTTTAGTATTTCGATATATTAATATGTATTAAAAATCTCTGACATGTCGAGTCATAACTATTATATTGACTGTAATTCAAGTTTTGTTGGTAAAAAAATCTGCTTAAAACCTACTTAATATTTAATAACAGAATGATCACATATATCTGGGCACACGCCGTCTTGGACGCCGCGTAAGTTATTATAACTAAAATCATAAATAATATACATTTTATCGTTCATACTTTAGAAATCGCTTCATCGCAACAAAATTCGCTTCTAGCGATTATAAGGGTTTAATTTAATAATTCACAACTCATCATTACCGTTTGGTTTTCGACTAAGCATAGATTTGGATGTATGCATATTTTAAGGTTCCGTACTTAAAGAGTTCCATCATAATTATGGTTATTAACATTTTTGCACCTTAATGTGTCGTGTATTAATGGTTTAAAACATTACCATGTTTATTAATTTGAGAGATGTTTTTATAAACTATGACTGCAACATATCTCCATCTATTTTAATTTTTGAAAACTTGGAAGACCCTGTCGAAATTAAAACGATTTAAAATAAAAATATCTACAAGTTACTAATACGGAACCCTCGGCACGTAAACAAAATTCGATTTTTAGTCTATATTCGAGTAAACTGCAAATAAAATTGGCGTTCAACGGATCCCAATATTTAATAAAGTCAATATTTACACAGATGCGAGGTTGATTCAAGTCACTGGCTAGGACGGTAACGTTCATATTAAAAATTCTTGGACCCATCGCCACTTACGTCCCTTTCACGCGTCTCTATTATACTATTCAAGCTATAAAAACTCAATAAACAATACTTGTATGGTACTTAAATAAGTAATTAATAAATATATAGCAAATTCTATGTTACGATACAAATTCCAGGTTAAATCTTGTTTTCTACGGAAGATATTATCACAGCCTCATTGATGTGCGTCTCTCATGTATTTCATTATACTATAAAATACATCGAACAAAAAGAAAAGACTGCATGCAAAATAAATTAATTTTAAATAATAGATCGCAGCTCTTATGCCATAGATACATAATTTCACGCTGAGTTGAAATTGTAAACGTTCTAGCTGGTCTCCGAAAACAAACTACATAATAAACATAATAAATAATAAGGAATATCTAAACTATTTTGCACACTAAAGTCTCTACTAGTTTCTTAACAATGGAAATTATATCGTAACTGATTCAAAGCAAACACAACCAAAAACTAATTCGATTAGAGTGAGAACGATATATTATATTTTAACATAATTATAGGTATCGCCTCACTCCCCTTCGTATAGCGCTATCTCTGTCTTATTCTAGAAAATTCTCTAGACTTTTAGTTGTGTGTGCTGAGTTTTGAAAGTGCTATTGCGCGGTTTCCGCTGTGTTCTGGTTAAACATTGTTTTCTTATCAACTTTATCTGCCTTTTTAGCTGCTGCCTTTTTAGCAATGGCTTCATCTTCAGCCGGATTATCCCATTCCTGTCGTCGCCCTGAACCGAACAAGTTGTAGAATGTTGCACAGAATATGTACACGCCGGCCGCTATGTAGAACACTATCCGCCATTGTGCTTGAGTAGGCTGTAAAAAAATAATAATATGACTTTATGTTGATTAAGCATCTATTTTTATATAAAAATGGATCAAAGGCGAAAAAGCTCTCGAGATAGGCTCTTAATAGATGAACAGACGGACAACAATTCGGTCCCTAAATATAAGAATTGATTGATTGTAACTTTAGCAATATAGCTTAAAAAACACGTTTTAAAAAACTAAAAAGACTTAACTAAAAATACATACCTTGCCCTCAATAATATATCCAGCAACGATGGGCGCAAGGAGACCAGTGAGGTTGGCGAGGCAATTGGTAAACGACATCAGAATACCGGCGAAACGTGGTGATATATCCAAGTGATTTACCTATTAACAGATAATCATTACATATTATTAATTATAATAATGAGAAAACACTGAAAAAAACTGTTTAAAACTAGTAAAAAGTAGTACTTGAGATTATTACAAAAAAAATAGGTATTTTTTTTTACTAAATGTAAGATTAGCTTGATGTTGTCTTGGATGTATTGAAAGCGGTTCAGATTACAAGCAATAGTAGTGAATTTAAATTTCATTTACATAATTTTCGGCTCCATAATGTTCCTATATTCTAAAGAATCACTAGAGTTTCTCTCTAGGTAATTTTTAAAATACAAGAAGAGATCAAAAAATTCAGTACCTACATTTTATTAGTAGGTTATGTTTATTAATCTTAAAAAAGCTTTACGCTCTTTCCCGCATTGCACGGTAGATAGGGAGAATCTACTCGTCCCCACTTTCCACCGAATTTCGAAACATTGTGTGTTGAATGGCGGATTTTAACTTTAATATTTCCTCTGCTTGAATTTGAATATCAGTTGCTTGTCCTCTAACCCCACCAGAAGGCTGATGAATCATAATACGAGAATTAGGTAGTGCATGACGCATTCCTGGTGCTCCAGCAGCTAAAAGCAGTGATGCCATACTACAAGCTTGTCCAACACACCATGTAGCTACAGGTGGGGTGATGTACTGCATAGTATCATAAATGCCAAGACCAGAAGTCACATTTCCACCAGGAGAATTAATATAAAGATGAACAGGTTTTTTGCTAGATTCTGATTGAAGAAAAAGTAATTGGGCTACAACTAATGAACTTATGTCATCATTAATAGGACCCATGAGGCAAATAATACGTTCACGAAGAAGTCTAGAATATATATCATATGCTCTCTCTCCTCTGCCAGTCTGTTCAACGACTATAGGTATCATTCCAAGCCTTGCCGGTTGGGTGCTACTTAATGCTCGGGTAATTCCGATTCTTGAAGCTTGCACGCGACATGCAGTTCTCCTAAGATGCTGAATATAAGAATGTGCCATAGTGAAAGATGCACCTGTTGACACTATGTATCTGTAGATGGATAAACAATAAGTTAATATATCAAATTTGTGTATTTATATCACAAACATATTAATCTTTAGAGTTCAGATCTAAATTTTGATGTGATATTTAAATACTTTTTCTTAGTCTTCTTCTTATTTTCTAACTATGTATTTTTTAATATCCTCCTTGATAAACTCTTTTTCTGTCATAAATTTTTGCAGTTACATTATTTGCAAAACAATGACAGTGACAATATCAGTAATGTCAAATATTTGACATGTCGTGTGCTATAT
>DWER01000015.1:0-10789 GCA_018246395.1 Heliconius atthis
AAGCTGAAGATCGAGTGTGGTGGCGAGAATTGGGGAAGGCCTATGTCCAACAGTGAACAAAAGATGGCTTATGTGGTTGATGATAATATGCATAGTGTTACAATTAGGAAGGCCAGTCATGCAGGGGCACAAATCGCTGTGATTGCAATACATAAAGTGGGTATGGAGTCAAATATCTTTTTTTAAATACTTCATAAGCCTGGTATTCGTCAAATGTTTCTGTAGGGGCTATTGAAAGGTACCATGAAACCTCCTCTGTTTGTGATAGAAAAAGATCTAGGATCTAGATTTAGGTCCATGTAGTGTTGGTATGAAAAAGGCAATACCAGGTGTTTTTCACAGTTTTTGACTGCAAACACAACGAATGAGGGTTGGAAAATTATGCGTAGTGCCTATATATTTTTCTTATGTATCTCGATAAATTTGTTTTAATTATATTCAATTGAATTTCAATAATAAGTAAGTTTTCATATACAATCGACAGTGACAATAATTATTATATATGTACAATTGTATATTCTATTGTTTTCTAACGACCGTGCGTGAGTGTAGTAATTATACTGTGACTTCATTTTCACTGATAAAAACGCAATTACATTTTCCTTAGTTTATCCTTTTCAGATGATATAATTGTAGTACTGATAACGAATAGACATAGCTTTACTCTGCCGTAAATATGCTATATGGGCGCCCATTTGCCACAATTAGGTGTTAAAACAAAAATCCACATTCGTATAGTAGGACTGCTCCCGATTGGTAGTGTGATGGTTGTGGGATCGCTCTTAAATATCTGCTGAACTAAACAAAGGAAAACCGGCTGCGTGCGACTCGGACTCACACACCGATACCCCCAATTTCAAAAGAATCAAGTTATAAAAGTTGACAAACTTAACTTAATGCGGCACATGCTCTCATATTGTATGAAATGAACTACAAATATAAGTTTGTCATTATTTTCTAGTAGGAAATATTCAGTTTTAGGACTTTTTTTATTTACAAGTGCGACCGAACGCTCGTTTACCTTGTCCTTTCCCATAAAAAAAGACATTATATTATGTGTTTGCAGTGTGTTCGTATGTGTTGTGCTTTGAGGGACTGTACATAACGACGATTAAAACGAGATAAATTTTCTTGACAGACTACAAAGTAGTTCCGTCTTTGGATATTGAGGTACTTGGAAGTTTACGAAATAAATTGAACCGTTGATTGGGGTGCAATCTGTAAATAGCCTGTATATTACTTACACAGATGTAATTACATATTACATACGTTTTATTTCATAATTTAAGCATTTGCAAGCATTGTATTGGTTTTTATGTTATTACGAATATATGTAGAGCAAAAAGAACTAAATTTTATTTAACTAAATACTACAAGTAACATGGTCTCATACAAAATAAAATATAAAACGAAGGAATTTCTTTCAAAACAGTCATATTTCAGTAAGTCACGTACAATATTAGGTTATTAGGATAAATGAGACGACAGAACTGGGGTAATTTAATTTCTACTTGATTTATACATATTAGTGGAGTGGAAGATAATTCTTATTCTTTTTTATTCTTTTTAGGGTTCCGCACCTCATTTTGTTTGTTCGACTCTTTATTTCTGTCCGTCTATCAAGATCCAAGATCTGAGAAATGATTTTTTCTTTTGTTAAACGCTTTTTAAAGTAAAATCTCTGGAACTACTGGTCGAATTTATTTGGTTTTTGTTTTGTATGAAGGCTACATTATCTTCAGGAGCACTATAGGCTATATACTACAGTGTAATTCTTAGTTAGCCTTAAATAAGGAAATAACAATAATTATTAAATGAATGATAATTACTTTAACCGCGAGGGCTGCAGAAATAGTTAAATATTATTATGTAACTACATTGTAGTATAAATACATTCAATTTCATAAAAAAAATAAGACGTTGTATCTCTTATGAATCACTCACAAAAAGGCATTTTGTGACAAAAAATAATTGGAAATTGCAAGGTGATATGTATTTGGCAGTTTTTTCTTTCACATGCATATGCATGCTCATAATATTATGAGCGAAAGTTCATCAATTCCATCACTAAGGAAGTTTTATGAAGATAAACTTTGGCCTTTACAGTATATAATTTGAACGTATACTTTTCGAGAAAATGTACAATTAAAACATTTCAACTCTCTGTTTACGCGACATGCGCCACCCTTGTGCCATTAGCTATTTGCCCAAACATTATTACTAGATATGACTGTGCTGAAATAAATATATATAGCTTGTAAACGCGCTTGCTTTGAGGATATAAGTATTTTTCATATTTTACAAATTCCTCAAATTACTCTTCAAATTCCAATACCTATATCGATCGACGACCACAAGCCTAGGTTCGAGTCTCGCAGGGACAAGCAAGCAGCCATATAGTGCTTGCACATTCCCAGGGAGAGAGTACCCTCTTCTCTCCCCAACCAGTTCGTTGCAATCTGATTTCTTATAATACCTACACTAAGGTATTATAAGAAATCAGTTTGTGACCTCTTCTATATCCCCTTTGCAAGAATTTATTGAATTGCCAAGAACTCTGTGTGTTAATTCTATCATCTAAGGTAATGTAGCTTACATTCAAATAGATTTTCCAATTTCAATTCGTCCCAAAAACAGATACAATTATTTGATTTTACAACTTATAATTGAAGTTACACAAATTTCTGTTCACAGTAAAAATATTTTTCTCACACTAATTGGCTATTTAGCATAGGGCCAATTAGTTTTCTACTTACACCTTTCTTCGCGTGGTTTTTTAGTATTAATAGAAAATTGAAAACTTTTCTATAAAATATCACTAATTTAATTTAAGCTGACTATACTAAATAAGGAGGCAATAAATTAAAGTTTCTCTAAATCTTTCAAGTATACTCGTGTATCTGCAAAAATTTTTCGGAGACCAAAAATAATATCGAAATTGATTTCAATCGGATATATTTCAAAAAAGAGCTTAAGTTTCAACAGAATTAATTAATTAGATTTTAAAATTCCTAGGAAATATAGATAGCTATTTAAAATCGGATTTGTTTGATTTGTTTCTTCGTACATATATGTATCTCCCTGCATCATTAATAATACCTAACTATAATACCTATATTAACTTTTCGTACACTTCAGAGATATTAATACTATGAATTTTTAATCTAACTAGGCCATAGAACAAAAATATTTTACATTACCATTCTTCAAATGTTAATCGAACCCACAACCATCTTGTATACTTAAAACATATATTAAATATATGGATATGATCCAAGATTACACTATTTTATACAAAGAACTCAACAAGCAGTAAGATAAAAGGCCTAGCTATGAGAAAAATCTTTTATTTACTCTAAAAAGTCAGTTCAACACTGCCTATATGCGCACTTGCCTCGTGTTACACGTCTGTTTCCATTATACATTATGTACAACGCTTAAATAAGATGGTGGAATAAATTACTTTGAGATTATAATACGCAAAAGCAGTGAAAGCAAAGCAAAGCAGGCGAGGAACGCAAGTCAATCCACGACCTACTTGCCGTCCGTCAACTGCCAATGTGCCTAATTCTAGCAAAAACCGGAGAACGGAATGTATAGACACTAGGCTTTTTCTGCCTATCCTGCTGTAAGGGTTAAGCATGAAGCTGAAAAATAAAAATATAACCCCCCCTCGTGTCGTCTAAGACAATGTAACCACGCACCCTATTAGAAGTTGCGGTCGCAGCACATGCATCTCCCGTGTACATCGTATTGTCTTCAAAGTAAACCTTATAGCTATACCTATGTGAATGTTATTTTTATATCTGAAAACTTGTATTATTTAGACTAGAACTTATTCTACTTGATAGTCGATTCTAATCTTGAATGAAATTGCTAAGTCAGTCTCTTATTCTCGGATTTCTCTAGAGAAGAAACTATGTTAGCAATTTATGGATTCACCGTGCTGGTGAATCCATCCCATCGCTGCAGTGTGAGGAGATCAGAGCGACCCTTGCGCCCCAAACACAGGTTTAAAGGACATCTCTTCTATCCGATTTCTTCTCTCTATTTAATGAAATTCCAAATAATTCTACTAGTGCAGCCTACGAAATACGTTCTAGACATTGATTGATGGATATTCTAGACAGGTTTAGAACTTAAGGCAAACTATAAAGAGCTTATTATAGTATTTTTTTACAGTTTTATGATTTATCATATGGGATACCGAAGGGGCGACCTAGTGTAGTATTCCGTTCCTCACTTCCTTGAGAGGAAAATTGTAGTTTCACGCATATTCTGCACATAACAGGATAGGTAGAGGGTATCTGGGAACTACTAATGCTGGGTGTTAAGACACTATTTACATTCATTTCACTTTCGTCTCCACTTTCCGCCGAATTCTCGAGGCATTGCATTTTGAGTGGCGAAACTCAACGCCATACTTTCTTCTAATGAAACTATAAAATATTTTACTCCCAAGTTGGAATCGAATCCACAATATAGTCACACCTTTCTGACGAGCCACGACGGCTTCAAAAATATTATAACAAAATTATTTAAATTTCAATCATAATCCCATAAAATAAAATATAATAACGAACGACGATATTCCTTTATTTCCCTTTCTTCGTTAATTGCTTATTTACTGGGGATTTTTATTCAGAAATGTATTGTATCATTTTATTGTTTTGTGAAAATAAATTGTTTGGTTTAATTAACCGATACGTTGCGTTCTTTTTATTATTTACTGTAGACCTACTATATATGTAAATGTGGATGTACCACCCACTTTCCCACTTTCACATACACAAATTCATCGTGGTGCAACGACACAGTCAGAAATCAAGAAAAACAATAATATAAACATAGATGTTGTAAGTTTACTCGCCGAATTGTTAAGGGATTGCGTGTTGAGTAGCGGGACTCAAAGTCGCGTTTTGCCTCGTTGCAAGAGCGGGGAAATGAAATTATTAAATATTAAATGCGTGTGGGAATCGAACCCATAACCGTCCCGTTTACATCATATTTTAATATTTTTAATATTTAAATTTCAAAAACATTGTATTATGTAAAAAGCTTCTACGTCTTAATCTCGAAACTAATGGATATAAACCCCTTGTGAATTGACAGCTCTTGATAAAGCCACGTGTAACGTCTATAATATCGATATCTTTTTATATTATGTTTATACACGTACTAGCATCCCGCCCACGGCTTCGCCCGCTTGAACTTCACGATTATTTCAATACATTGACTTACTTTGTGTTTAAATATTTTGCAATGCAAATATTAATGAAAGTAAGAAAGATGGCCTGGCAGTTGTTGAGCCTGGATCGAAGACTTTCGCTCGATGGCACAGGACTCTCCGTATAAAACTTCGAGCACACGAACTTGCCGAGAATTTATGCAAGTGGATCACCAGCTTTCTAACGCAGCATCAAGGTCGATGTCCATGGTTTCCGTTCTGAATACATGCCTGAAACGCTGCCATACATTGCTATGCAGAAGATAGCACAGTGGACGTTGTATACACTGGCCTTGCAGCACTTTCTCGAAAAAAAATCGACTAATTCTGAAATCAACTTGTGTCTTCTGTTAAACATCCTTCAGAAATGTTTCTTTATGAGGTTAAGGGAACCTGGCCTAATTTTTATGGTGCGTTAACAACTAAGAACTAAGAATATCCCATTTATTGTTTCATCAGTTTTTGAGAACACTCCTCTTAAAACCTCGCCCAGTATCAGAATATTGGCTCACTCGAAGTGTTGAATTTTGATAACCTTTTTTTGAAGTCAGTCAAAACATCAACAAGTATTTAATTCATGTAAAATATTATTATAATTTTACTGCCTGCAAGGTCCACCACAACCGCAGAGTTTCCTTAATTATAATAATATGCTTGCTTGCTATTGAGAACATCATGGCCTCGTGTGACTGTAAGCGCGACAACAGTGGGTTCGATGCCGACTCAGGACAATTAAATATTTTATATTTTTCTATCTAACGAGGCCAAGTGCAGCGTTTAGTTACACCACTCAACATGCAATGCCCCCAGAATATGCTTATCTAAAAGGGCTGCTATTATACATTTACATCTTCGTTTCTTCGCTTTGGTGTCGAGGCAAAGCACGGCGTTGAGTTCCGCTACTGAACACGCAATTCTTCCAGAATTCGGCGAAAAGTAGGGAACGGAGTGTCTTAACACTAGGTTCCCTCTGCCTACCCTGCTGTGTGCAAGATACAGCGTGAAGCTGTTTTTTTTGTATATTATGTACGTTATATGTACACTTCTACATAATATGTCAGATTTTAGTAAAGCTGGTTCTATGTGCCAATCAAATTATTAGCATTTCCAAGGTATTAGGGCTATCGACGCCTGTTAATGAGCCTTTGTATGTTTGATGATTTGAACGTTAATTCGATACCAATTTGCTCTTGTCAGGTAATTACGTGTCTAATACCATTATTAACATTTCAAGATAAAATTTTTGTAATGACTGAGTCTAAATGCGACGATTAAGGGTTCGATTCCCAATTGGTGGAATAAACTGATATTTGACTCCGCATGTAGTAGGGTAGATAGAGGGAGCCTACTTTAATTAAGACACTCTGTTACCCACTCTTCACTAACACAATTTTTAAGACATCGCGATTTAAGTAGCGAAACTTAACGCCGAATTGCAGTGCGATGTTTGTGTAACTGCTTGCAAGTAAGTAACAAAAAGATTTATTTTTTCATGCTGTACATCACTCATAGCAGGGTAGACTAAGTGAACATAGTGTTAAGATACTTCGTTCCCCAAGCAAATCTTCATTTTCGACTCTAATCATTGCGTGTTATGTAGTAGAAGTCAGCTGCGTGTTGTCTCGTTAGCGAGGACATGAAAATAATTCATATCCCCGAATGGTAATCCGTCGCTATATATCGTCGTCGATAGCTGAATCGATGAAGAATTAACGTAAGGCTAACGTGAATGCCATGTATTAAAAATTGAAATTAAAAACTAAACCAAATACATATTACAATTAAATTTGACCATATCCCAAAAAAAATATTTATACTGTCGTCTTACCTCATGTTATCTTTAAAAATTAATAGAAAATAGATACAATTTTAAATTGACCGAGCCATACATTTAATGGCAGTTCACATCCATATATTGTAACTACAAACAGTTAAACGATAGACATTAATTACATAGACAGATGTAAGCGTGTTTATCAGCAAATTGTTCACGACGTACATATATATATGCATTTGCATATATATGGAAGTGTTAATTATTTAATGCTTAGTATATTATACCTTCCTTACAGAGGCTCTCGTGGTCTTGTGCGTAACAAAGTAACTGTAAATGCGATGGTTTTGGATTTGAATCCCACTTGGAGAAATTAAATATTTAATATTTTCATTTAAATAAATATATAAAATACGGAACGGAGTGTCTAAGCGTAAGCACTACGTTAACTCTGCCTACCATCCATGCGGGATACAGCTTTATTAGCTATAGCTATACGTTTTGAAATTCCTTGAGTGTTAAAACATTCTTTCAATAGTATATGAAATTCTTGCTAAAATGTTCGCTTTATCTAAGATATTCGAACCTCGAACCTCGGTTACATAATTAAAATGCGAGATGCGATCTACGTGACGGACAATATTACCTGATAATCTTATAACGATCGATAGATACGCGAATACGAACGCGCCTTTGACACTTTATATGGCGTGGACACTATTTTGAATTCTTATCTTAAAACATATTTTTGAAGAGGTCGTGGCGCAGTAGCACAGTGTTTGACGGTAAGCGCGACGTTTGTCGACGGGGACAGTTGTGGGTTCGATTCTTAATCGGGGGAATGAGCTTATCTCTTTATTATTTATGGATTATATTAGATAGGCAAAGAAAATCTAGTGTTATGACACTCTGTTCCCCACGCACCGAGATATCTCTATTTGAGACATTGCGTGTACAGTAGCGGTAAAGGATTTTATTTTATAACCTATATTGATATTACATAAAACGGAATGTAATCACGGTATCCACATTGAATTCAAACCATATAAGAAAACTCTGAAAACCCTCAACAAGGACCATGGAGATCCTATTCATCACTGTAAATTGTAATATAAAGTAGAGCTAAGTGGCTACATCTGCCCTCATCTATTCTGTTTCTTTGCTTCCTTCTAAGTCTTGTAATGTATTTCAATACTGTTATTGTATATTTCGATATTTTTGTAGTAAGTAAGTACCCAAATGAGGTTTTGGCTACTTCGTAAAATTGAATTTAAGATCGTGGGGTCTGTAAACACGACGGTTGTGGGATTGATTCCCAATCTAGGGAATGAATTATTTTCACTCACTACTAACTATTTTCACTAGTAATAAACAAAGCGCGGTGTTGTGTTCCGCTAAGCAAAGTTAAATATTTGGTGTCTTAACACCAGGATTAATCTGCCTGCCTATCATTTTTTCCACCTACTAGAATAGGTGATATTATATGCGCGAGACATGGAAGGGATCCCAGGGTCCCCCTGGACCCTATTTTAAGTACCAAATCACTCCTCAACAGTACGTATTCACATTTCTCTTAACGGGAACGAGACACAGGATTTTGGAGGCACTGCGTGTTAAGTAGCGGAACTTAACGCCGCGCTTTGCATCTACACCTCTACCACGACTGGTCTCAAATAATAATAGCAACAATAATTACAAACTTAATTGCTATTAATATTTTCAATTCACTTCAAACATAGAGCAAAGTTCAACATACATGAAAATTTGAATACCAGTACTATAAATTAATTCAATCCAACGGAATCCGCAATATATGACAGACCATAATCAATATTGGATCTAAACGTTATCAGCTCAGAACGCACTACTGTCTATGGGCTCGTAATGTCTCATTACAACGTCCGACCGTAGCTGTTAGGCAAATATGCCCATTGCCCATTGCCCACCTGTGAGACAGGATTGCGGAAACCCAATATAAATTATGCAAATATACCCAAGTTGGGGTAATCACATCTGCATGATATAGATCACTTCTGGGGTTTCACTCAAGTTATTATTTATATTTATGATTTATATGTATTTTAGTATTTTACAGATTACAGTATATTGAAAATATTTGGAAAGGAAGCAAGTTAAACAGAAGTTTCAAATTGCGGAACTAAACGCTTTGCCTCATTACTAGAGGGCAGAAATGAAAATAATAAATATTTACATTACCCTAAACCGGGAATTGAACTCACAACCATTGAGCTTACAGTCGTTTGATAAGTAAATAGTAGTTTTATACAATAGGTCATTCTGCTTCTATAATGCTAGATGCTACTATATGTGCTTGCGTACTAGGTCATACTTAATTCGTTAGATATGTATGTATTTTTAATCCAAAGATGAAAACAAAGGGTGCAAAAGAGTGTAACTGTAAATGACACAGGTTGTAGGTTTGATTTCTGCTCGAGGAAATGATATATTTAATATTTCCATTTCCTCGCACTGGTAACGAGACAAAGCGTGGCCTTCTAGAATTCAGCGGAAAATGGGAAACGGAACGGTCTCTTGATGGGGACGAAGTGTCTTAACACTAGGTCCATAAGTTCCCTCTGATGTCGTTATTGCTATTAGTGTTTATAGATTCTTATTTGAATCCGTAAACACTAAAAAAAATTTTATAAAATATGAACGATCCATTACGTACTCGTAAATAAAAGAATTAAGGAAAGGAAATAAAAAACAACAAAATACGAGACTTTTAGCGCTTGCTAATACAATATTACCAGATATTTTTCATGAAAAGTAGTATAAAGTAAAGTTTGTCGAAAAAGATAGCCATTTTTTACTGTTCCTATGATTCATGAGCCCGATGAGAGTGGAGACCAAACGATTGATCATTTTAAATTTACGATCGACGATTCTCTGCCGGCATGATTACTTGGTAATATGAACTCTGGGAATAAAATATGTTTCAAATTCAAAATTACTGTGTTGCCAAAGCAATATTTTACACTGGGTTAAGTGAAAAAGTTGGTAGAAAACAAAAACAGTAAGCTATAGGAATGGTTATTTTAGACCTTTCAATTATAATATGGTGGAGAATGATGTAAATTTTAGCGTCATTTTTAGAAGTTTTTGCAATATTCTAGTTTAGAATAGAATTTTCAGAAAAAATATAAATTTCAATTATTGAAAAATAAACTTTTTAATATCGTTTTTTTTTTCAAATATGTTAAACATAGTGCTATCACAGTAACTTCTTAACGAGAAACGAAAAAAAAACAAAGACAATTCAACTAAAAACAAATAAATCATTTCACTAACATCAAAAGTCCCATACGTCTCCAGTATCATATGTACGAACACATGCGGGCTATAATAAAATAATAGGCTAAAAATATTTCTCAGGAATCGTAGAGCAGGGGCTCAAAGTTACTGTAAACACGACTGGTTGTGGGTTCAATATCCACTCGAGGAGATAAAATATTTATTCAAATTTATATTTTCATTTCATCGCAATGCCAGAACAGAGTGTCTTACCACTACGTCTTGTATGCTCCATCTACCAACCCTGCTGTGTGCGGGATACAGCGTAAAATAAAAAAAAAATAACCTCACCCATTGATTTCGAAAGTAAATCTTGTTTTCATTATAATGTTGAAACAGAATCAAGCCCATAAGCAAGAATAATCTAAACAAATGTGACTTATTAACACATTGCGAAGCGTACGTGAGTTACCATTGTTATGGGTTCGAATAAAATTGGTATTTATATACCAAATTAGTACCTTGTACGTGAC
>DWER01000016.1:0-10670 GCA_018246395.1 Heliconius atthis
TATATATATATATATGTAAACATACTCACGTACCTTTATACAATTATCTAATTTAAATTGAATAGGTTTCTCAATACACTCAATACTTTTGAATTTTATCTACGAGTATATTGATAGGGTAAAGTTCTACTAGATATAAGAAATATTATTTTATGGAACACTTAAAATATGAAGTATTCTTGAAACGAAACGTTGACTCACCAGGAAATATTACTTCAACTAATTCCATATCAAAAGCAGTTTTAGCAATATGTACCATAAACTACAGGTTATACAAATTTGAACCACTTAAAGCAATATGAAAATAGCGAGTCCAGAATCCGTTGGCCAGTATAAGTGGGCGCGTCTAAATATAGCGAATCTAAAAATACACGCTGTGGCAATCCCATCCTTGCTCTCTTGGGTCAAATGATTGAAATCAACTTGACTGAGACCCTTGGGGTACTTCGGGATACGATGTAGACAAGGGAAGGAATCAATTAAGAACTTATGGTTGTAAGGAATTAGTATATCCTCATCGGAAAAGTTTTTTTCCAACGTCCTTTGACAGGTTTTTTAGTATACCCAAAAAGAGAAGTCAAAAATGTTTTATTTGTAACATATTTGGTTATTAATTTATTATAAATATTGTCTGTAAAATAGTTGTTGTAATATGTAATATTAGTTAAAAAATATATAATAAGAGTAAACAAAAAATAAATAATAATGTAAAAAACAGTTATATATAAACTATTCAGATTGTAACAAATATTTTTTAATTTTGTTTTTAAATAATGTACCCGAGTCTCTAAAAATATCAATATTTGCCATGTTAAAAATTGAGTTATAGTTTTTCATAGCTCGGTTTATAGGGGCATTTGTACCCAGGTTAGATCTTACTTTTCTACTTAGAAAAGTGTATTTTTTCTTTGTTCGTACTCTTGCATTTTGTCTTGGTATAGCAAGCATAATTTTTTCTAGCAGTTTATTGCAGTCCACTTCTCCATTTATAAGTTTGTGCAAAAAACAAATATCGAGCATGACTCTACGGCTGGATAGGGAAAGCGTTTTATAAAATTTTAAAATATCTTTGTACCTTTTATTTTTGTTTATCCCATTATCCTTATAATTTAAATATTTTAAAAATTTCTTTTGTACTCTCTCTATCCTGTCAGTATGTATTTGATAGAAAGGATTCCAAACAGTGGAACAATATTCTAGCTTACTTCTCACCATTGAATTAAATAATATTAGTTTAGTCTTTGATTTTTTAAATTCTTTACTGTTCCTTATGATAAATCCTACAGTCTTTAATGTTGTTTTTAACAAATTATCAATATGAGGTACAAAGCTTAACTTATTATCAATTGTGATGCCCAAGTCTCTGATTTGTTTTGTCTTATTCAGTGTCTCTCCATTTAAGTTATAATTAAAATTAAAGTTATGTACCTTTCTACTGAACGTAATAGCAAAACACTTCTGATAGTTCAATTTTAATTGATTTTCATTACACCAAACAGCTAAATTGTCCAGGTCTTGCTGCATTAACAATGAGTCATTTATATCATTAATTTCTTTATAAAACTTGAGATCATCAGCATACAAATTAAAACGACAATTTTTAAAATTTTTTACTATGTCATTAATGAAAATTCCAAATAAAACTGGTCCCAGATGAGAGCCCTGGGGTACTCCTGATGTTGCAACAAACGTATGGGATTTATATCCTGCAATAACTACGTTCATTTCTCTATTGATCAAGTATGATCTAAACCAGTCCAGTAGATTTCCATAAATACCATAAATCTCAAGTTTATCTATAAGAATTGAATGACTGACGACATCGAACGCTTTGGCAAAATCTGTGTATATACAGTCTACTTGGCTACCCTTATCGACGGATTCTGACAAATTATCTACGAATAAAACCAAATTTGACGTGGTAGACCTTTTGCTAATAAAACCATACTGATCTTCAGTAAATATAGATTTCATGTGCCAATTAAGTGCTTGACAGATGAAATATTCGAAAATCTTGCCAAAAATAGATAATATGCATATCGGTCTATAGTTTGATATTTCCTTTGTGTCGTTGCTTTTAAATATGGGTACAACCCGTGCGTTCTTCCATATTTTGGGAAATTCTCCTTCATCCAAAGATTTTCTATAAATAAGAAATAAGGGCTTAGTTAAAAATAGTGCGCAGCGTTTTACAAAAATTGGGGGTATATCATCTGGCCCAGCTCCTTTGTTCGCTTTTACACTTTTCAACTTATTTTCTATTTCTTTTTCGGTAATATAAATTTTTTGCAAATAAGATATCTGGCATTCACTCAGCGAGTTATTTTTCAGATTAAATGACGTTGCTGCTTTGTTTTGAGTATATACGCTAGAAAAATAATTAGCAAATTCCTTAACAATGTCTGTTCCATTAGTAAACGTAGAACCTCTTAGTGTCATAATAGCTGGATAGTCACATTTATTGCATCGTTTTTGTTTTAAATATGAATAAAAGAACTGAGGGTCAATAGATATATTATTCTCAACTCTGTCGATGTAATTTTTATAATCTTTTCTTATAAGAAGTTCGCACCTGTCTCGAAGTAATTTGAACTCAATTTCATCAAGTGGGTTTTTATATTTTTTAAAACGTAATCTGTATTTATTTTTTTCAGCTAATCTTTTGATTAAGTTAGCAGAAAACCACATGGGATATAAATTATTTTTCCTTATTATCTTTTTTGGAACACAAGCTTCAATTACTTGACGTATTTCTTTATAGAATACTTCCGTCATTTCATTTACATTGGCACAATTTCGAAATAATAGTTCCCAATTTATTGCTGCTAGATTTTCATTAATTAAGTTATAATTGGCACTTAAAAATTTGTGTCGTATAATTGTAGGCGATTGTAGTAATATATCTTTGCTAGCTGTTTCATAATTTATAACTAAGGGAGGATGGTATTTATCTATTGGACATGCAGAAAATGTACTATATTTTGTTCTAACGTTGTTGCAATTGCTAAAAACTAGATCTAATATTTTTCCATATGAATTACAAACCTCATTATGCTGAGATAAATTTGCTATTGCCATAAAATCATGTATTAATGTACCCGCTGTGCTTTTTTGTTCCGGAATGAGTTTGTTAGGATCAGAATCTTTAGAAGTCCAATGAATTGATGGTATATTAAAATCTCCTATCAGAACAGTACATGATTGCTTATTTACAATCCGTTCAACATTGTTTATATAGTTTTCTAATACTTCATATTTTAAAGGCGATGGAATATAAACTGCACATATAGAAAGTGTTGTTAAGTCCAATATAATATTGACCCAAAGATCTTCACATCTGGATTCCCAGGAGTGGATTCTGCAACTCTTATATCGCTTAGAAACTGCAATTAATACGCCTCCTCCATCAGATTTACAACTATCTGTAGACTCACGATCTCGGCGAAAGACAGTGTAACGATTGTCAATAATTTCACCACATGATATGCTATCATTGAGCCAAGTTTCACTTAAAACTATAACATCGAAATCAGTATTGAGAAGTGCAAGATAAATAACATTCGTTTTAGTCCGTATACCTCTTACATTTTGGTAAAATATTTTTAGTTGTTTTACCATTTATGAAAATTGAAAAGTAGTTCAATACAAAAAAAAAACACAAAAAATATATGAATACAGAAACCACCATTTAATTTTATTGTAATGTTCTTAAAATATCCTTTGATTTAACCAGTATTACGTCACTAGATATCGATTTTCGAAGATAGATATTACTATTGCGTGACCACACAAACCGGTACTGTTTTTCTTTCGCAAAAATTCTGGCAGCTGCATAAATATCCTTAGCCGTTGATGTTAAATGTTCTGATATATATATTGGCTTCTTTTCCCCAGAAATCCCAAGATGTGCTGTATTTAGTTTGTTTTCTTTATTACTCTTATTAAAATTTATCACACCTGCCAGGAAACGATCTCGAAAAAAAGGATTGCTGAATTTTACTAAAACTGATCTCGGACGTGTCGTTTCTTTGTTAATTTTGGCTATACGAGTGCACTTAGATATAACACCTTCCGCTATTGGTACATTTATTACTCGCCCAATCTGTTCTATTGTTGTAACTAGATTTTCACTCCTGTGTTCTGGAACACAGTGTAACTCTAGATTGGCTGCTCTCAATTCCTTTTCTAAGTTATTAATGGTATTGCTTTGAGAATTCAACGCCTGACGAATATCGTTATTGTTTTTTTTGAGATCACTTATTTCTTTTCTTGCTTCCTCTAATTCTTTATTGATCGCATCAAAATGGCTAGAGAAATATTCCAAAGATTGTTTTATATCTTGCAAGCCAGATAATTCCTCACGTATATTTTTTAATTCTAAACTAATCGTTTGAGATATCGCCTCTTTTACTTCACTTCTTATTGCCGTTAGCCAGTCTCTATGGATATCGCTTTTGTCTTTATTGATATCCGTTACAGGCGGAGACGGCGTTACATTTGTGTTGTTTCGAATTTTATAGCAATTTGGGCACGTCCACTGGCCCCGCGTTACTATAGGCTTATTACCAATCGACGTAATACACTCCAAATGATATTGAGCCTGACACTTTACACATTTTAGTCTTTTTTGAGTAACAAGTACACTTGCTTTACAGCCACAACATTCATTTGTCATTTTTAAACAAAAGTTTTTAAAATAAAATTGTAATAAAAAAATAAAAAACAAAAAAATTAAAAAAAAAAGCCTATTTCGTAAAGCAATGCCTATTTCATAAAGTGTAGGTTTCGAACTAGCGTCGCCTCAATTATTAAGCTTAACTTTTCAAACCAGTCCACAACAACACAATCACAATGTGCAAAAATATGATATCCACTGCTCAGGTAATGTATGCAAATTCTAGTCATGTCACTTTTTTTTAACATTAGACGGTAGATTATACTATTACTTGCACACTAGATTTTTATCACTTAGTTTTTATCGTATTTACGACAACAAATTCAAAACTTTTTAGTTCCCAGTAATCGCACGTAACATTAAAATCACGAATTACGCTAGTTCAGTTGACTTTAAGCACTTTATACATGAATACGTGAATTTTAATCAAGGTCAATGTACAGAACACCCGACTTATATGACGTATGATATATGATCATATTACTTACTAGTGCTGAATCTGTAAAAAACAAACGCAGAGAAACTTTTAGGATTTCTAACGTTGCTAAGGTCTGGCTGCACCTGGCTTCCACTTTAAAAAGATTAAGCAAGTGTCTGATAAAGTTTAAGAAAATAAATTTTAATAATTGATTGGTTTTTCTTTGCTTTAAAAAACGTTTTGACATATAGAAAAGAATTCCGTCTTAGGTTGTGTCTGAAATTTGACAAATTATCAGACTTCGAGCTCCCTAACATGCATCACCTACCACCACCAGCATGCAGCATCCTATGCACCTATTTGTCCGTAAATTCTCAGACACTGAAAGACATATCGACGATCTTTTTTGATTTTAATGGAGAATATTTCAACTTAGGGAACAGTTCAAATTTTATCAAAATCAGTTCGGCAATTTTCGAAATAGGTATAGACACGCATTTCTTGAGGCGCATTACATGCCGTATGTATAGTAGAACCGTGTTTATTTTTGTATAGTTCTATTACTTTTATTGGACAAGTCAAAGAAGCTACTGATCGGTTAATCCATACATTTTTCGATGACTTAAAGAACGGGTTCTTTAAGTACCACAAAAAAAAACTAATTTCTGGAGTAACACAACAACTGAGCCAATATTTTAATAATTAATTAATTATTCAAAAGATGAACGTAACGATAATTCTGCGCCTAAGCATCGACATATTTAAGAAATAAAAAAAAAATTAAAACAGAGTGAATTGACACAATTATTTTTCCGTTATAAAATACGAAAAAATAAAATAAGAAACAAAATTTTAAAAATAATTACCTAGTAGGTGACTCTCCCTGGTGTTGTTTGTATATAGGATGACCGGCACGGCGTATAGGTAGAAATGTACTAAAACAGTATTCAGTTAGGCTTACCCTGTACTAATAGAAGACAGTATCAAATTTCTTGCTTGCTTTAAATTCAAATTGGCATTTTTTTAATAATTGAACTGATGACGTTAACAATTTTTCACATTGTATATTTGACATATTTTTAATTTGTTATATTTTGAATTTGCTGATACAGAAATTAAACTTAAGTTAAATGATAAGTGGCATTGTTTTTTAAAAAACAATGCCACTTCAAAGCCTATTTATTCAAAGCCTATTTATTCTGTTCAGGAAAACTTAAAAGATAATAATTTAAGAATATTATTTGTGAGTCCAATTCCCATTCCCAGGCAAAGCGAAGGGTTCAGTTCCACCACTCAAACCGCAACGCCTCCAGAAGTCAGCGGACAATGGGTAATGGAGTGTCTTAACACTTCCCTCTCCTTGCTGCTGTGTGCTGTATCCCACAATCATGTATATCCCGATGTACGCATAAAAGAAGAATTGAAGAATTGTTGAAGATGGAACAAAAAATGTTCTACAAAATTAAAGAACATATCCGATCATTTTATCATTTTTAGATATCTAAAAAAAAACTACTACTGTAGTTTTGACAATTCCATTATTTTTTACAGTTTTAATATTAAATACAAATGCTGAATAGAATCAGAGCATGTCTCATCATCCATACCTTTATATTAATTCTTATACAAATAAATAATTTCTAATCTGAACGAATATATCTTTCTCGATTACGATGTCCAGAAAATCTAACCTTTTAACGTAGTGTACTGTGAAGCTCAGGTAAATGTGGAAAATAACAAAAGTAAAAACCTGAAGTATCCATACTAATAATATACATTGCGAAAGTAACTGTCTGTCTGTGACGCTACGCCCAAACCGATAAACCGATTGTAACAAAATTTCATACATTATAGATACTTGCGGGGATACTTGAAATAAACCAAAGGTTTTTTTATTTTCTTCTATTTTTGAAAAAAATAACAAGAATTTCATCGTTTTACGTAAAGTTCGCCGAAAATGAGCTTTCTGAACGCTTACAATACGCCAATATTCTCAGCTGCATTAAGGATGTCAAGGACGTCCTAAGATATTAGAAGAATTGAATGAAGTGGTATTTCTGGGAAGTATGTTTAGTAAAGAGGGGAGGTGTCTATAGCAAAGTTAACGGCTCTTTATCTACATTGATGAGAAGGTGTCTCTTCTTAGGGAATATAGAACGGCTACTAGCAAGGACGTCACTGTGAAAATGAAGAAGAACAAACTGAGGCAATTTGGGCATGTTGTGCGAATGAGTATATAATGAAGGAATGGTAAGAAAAAATGATGGAAAATGAGTAGTATCGTTTGGCGCTCTGTTCTCTCTACCTACCCTACTAGCGATACAGTGTGAAGCTAAAAATATATACGTATATGAATATAATAGACACCTTTGGTATTTTATCAACATTGAAAGTGTACTTTACAGTACAGCGTTGTAATCGATATTTCAGGCGACATCATAGATTCAATACAAATTGGCTTACGAGCCAGGCGGTGTTCGGGGGCGGCTTGGTCACGCAATAACCGACCACAACCAACTGACGACGTTGACGGTTGTGTCCATTTTCATACATTTTAGATCTATAATAATTCTTAAGAGGTATTGTTGTGTAAATAAGTATTTATAAGTACCTACACTACAAATATGTATATATAAAATTACTTTCGTGATTTTGCGAGCAAAGCCGCGGTCGAGACGCTAGTGTTTTGTAATTTAGTTTGTACCTTTTTCTTTGATATATAAATTTTCATTTTCCGGATTTGTTCTTTTGTAATCGGTTGATTGCGGACTGTAGAGCTTTATATTTGAATGGCCGACCTGGGCCGCTTCGCTTGAAGTATATATTTATATATTTATTAAATATGTTCATGAAAAAACCATGAAACACGTGTTCAATGAAATACTTTTAAGGGTCTAAATTTCAAATTTTATAAAAGTCGGTGCCGATATATAATTTTTTTCATAGAAACTTTCAACCCCTATTTCATCCCTACAGGGTTAAAATTTTTCAATATTACTCGTGGTGTTGATGAGATGAGATGTTTATTTTCATAATTTTGTGTCCACATAATGTGTCCAAATTTCATTTCCTGTCATGTCCTTTTATATATATAGATACTAATTACAGCTTCACCAGTGATATTGAGATAAATAGTCTAGACATACAAACAGATAGCTAACAAAGTTTACTTTGTTGCTTAACTTTTTAAGGGTTTTTTTTCTTTTAATTTACAAAACTCTAAAAGATAAAAAGAAATTTTCTTATCAACTTACACTAATACTTATAAAGTGGTATTTATATCCTTCAAAACAATAATTTTTAACATATATCGCCACAGATTGTGATATATTATATACTTGTGTGACATATCCAGTACGTCTGTTCCTCGTTAGCATTGTGTCAAAGGCAACCAGAGTAAACACTAGGTGTTGAAGCCTCGGTCTCGCTGTAACAATCGTCCACTAATTTGATTCTATGTAAACCATATCAATTTACTACACAGTAAGTTGCTTCAGCTTATAGCTGTCTACCACATGAAGCCGGGTAGGCAGAGTGTTAAGACACTTTTTTACTCACTATTCGTCTAATTTTTGAGACATCGCGCGTTGAATGACGGAAATCGTTATCTTCTTTCTGTAAATAATTTATTGCTTCGACTGGGAATCGGACCCACAACCGTCGCGACTACAGTCATACACTGTACCACTGCGGCCTCGATCTTAATAACTAAGAAATCATTTCTTCATCAATGGATAGTTCGTCTCACTCGTCCTTACACCAAGTTCACCGGCTAACGGAGCACATCGCGAGATACACCGCCTGTAGATCGATTCGCAGCGACACGGTTGCCTTTATTCTAGACATAGCCAAAGTCTTCGACAATTCTATAAACACCACGCAGAAATTTCCACTCCAAACCCCTATTGTACAAGCGTGTAAGTACGCTCCTCACTTCCACTTCCACATCCACTTCTTCGACACTTCTTCGCCTTCACAGTCGCAAACACCCAGTATATTGGCAGGATTTATTCGTCAGTTCGACACACTCGACGCCGTCGTAAGCGAGATCAGTTCTTTTTCGAACTCTACTCAAAGCTAACTTATTCTTCAGGGGCGAGCTATTCTAGCCCGGTGACGCTATAAATACCATTCCAGGTCAACAGCAGCTCAGCCCTTTCGAAAAAGTCAGTCTTGGCTCTGGTGTGGCTCGGAGCCCTATTCGTGCTCTTCCACTGGCCTTCCTCGACTATTTGGATAATTGATTATTTAATTAATCAATTATTATTTTAATTATGAATGTGGTTAACACCTATTTATAATTATATTAGGTTGAAGTAGTAAAGGCGAAAGTTATTGTAAAGGGTCCCTGAAGCCTACACCTCTGGTCGCAAGTCCCAGGCACTGTCCCGAGCTTTCAAATCATTTACAGAAAGTAGACAATAGTTTTTCCGATACGACCAACCTACCCTTACTACCGTCTCACTATTTATTCATCCATTCTTCTTTTATCTTTATTTCCTACCTATATTTAAATTAAAATAAAACAAACAAAGATATGTACATAAACATTTCTCAGTATATATTTGTTTAAGTTTATAATGTACCGCATATGCAGCAGGACAGAGAACTTAGTGTTAAATCACTCCGTTGCCCACTTTCCACCGAATTTTCGACGCATTGCGTGTTGGCATATAATTTTATTATATTAAGGAAAAGCACTAAACTGTGAACAGTACAGGATTGTGGTAATGTTTCTAATTTAACCTAATATAATACTGTGAGTAAAGTTAGTTAGTTAGTCAGTGGATAGCTCCAGCTTTATTATCTATATTTTCGAAACTACACGACCACGGAAATTACTTGCCTCCAACAAGAGTCGAGGAAGTTGATTCTTGACTTCAATTTTGTTACTTTAAACTGAAATAGTTTATTTCTTGTAAAGTAATATTTATATTTTCATATCGTTTCTATTATCATTCCTTCGCTCTGGTGTCGAGGCAAAACGCAGCGTTGAGTTTCGCCTGAATCCAGCGTAAAATGGGCAACGAGATGTCTGTGTGCGAGATGATATGAAGGTATATTTATCAATTCAATTTTATAAAGAATTATTAAAATTGAAATTCATATTTTCTTAATGAGAGTTCACAGTTCGCACTCTTAAAACTATAATATTTCTTTTCATACACTCAAGTACCTTTTATCCTTTGTACGCTCTAGACAAGTTCTAAGTAAACTGAAAGGAATGTTTTTAATAATATAAAATTATAATATAAAGGATAGACTTCCTTGAAGAGTCTGTAATAAATATTTATGTATGTAACAGTGTCGGATTAATACATTCTTTAATATTTTAAAAGCAAGATACAATGTTAGAATATTTAGAAAATAAAAAGTAAGAAGTAATTTTAAAAGATAGCAACTGACTTCAAAACATTTAATTGTAGAAAATAATATTTTAATAAAATCAAAGTAAGAAAAACTAAAAATATTAAATGAAATTATTGATACTTATATTACACTATACTTGTATGGTGTATAAAAAAATCAGCTTCACGCTGTATCCCGCACACAGCAGGGTAGGCAGAGGGAACCTAG
>DWER01000017.1:0-10589 GCA_018246395.1 Heliconius atthis
GGTACCTACTCTGTGATATTTGAGAGGCTTGTGATCGCCCACTACTAGACATGAGCCCTTGATGATATTGAAGATGATGATTTCTTATGTCACTTTATCCAGAAATGAGGTAGAGCTTAAAACCATTGCATCGTTGTGCTAGGCACATTTTTATTTAATACAATTAGTTTCTTTTTATATTTGTCACAAGATAATGTATTTAATAGGTGAAGAATCAAAATACGCACTTGAAAGCCATTTCTAAGTATTTCATATCCTTAATGGCATCAAAACATAACTTTCCATCGTATTTTTTGAGCACTTCGTCAATTTCCTTTTGACACCGTTCTTGGGCTTCAGGATGGTACGCCAACTCGTGAAGAAGAAAACTACCAGTCGCTGAAGATGTCTCAAATCCAGCACCAAAAAATATAAACACCTGAGCAGCAAGCAATTGATCATCAAGCTCCAGTTCAACTATTTTTGGGGATCCATCAGGATTCCGCTGTTCTAATGACTCTCCGATCACTTTACCCTTTTGTTTCAGCTCTAGCATCATATCAATAAAGTCATTTCTCCCTGAGGGCTTATTATTTCTTTGTGTCATAATTTGCTTTACTATAGAAATAGTTTTCTTTTCGACTTCAGGAGCTAAAAAAGTAAGATGCCTAAATGTTTCTGGAAACATTCTTTTTAATAATGACACAAAATGATCTCTTGCAGTATTAGTAACTATACGTTTGCCCAATTCTCGGAAATCTGAATTTTCGTCATTTAAAGCAGCTGAATCAATTCCAAAACCACAAGCACCAATAAAATCGGTTGTGTATCTTGCCATTAGCTCTCTGACATCCACCTCTTCACGAGTTTCTGATAAATTAAAAGCAATTTTCTCTAATTTTTCTGTCCTCTCCACTATCAGCGGGAACATGGCCTTTAACTTACCGCTGGAGAAAGTTGGTGTCAACTTCTGCCTCATTAATTTCCAAACATCACCGTCTGATGTGAATAAATTTCTTAGTAAAGGTTCAACCACTGTTTTATGGGGATTCAATCCACGGTAGTGAAAATGACGAAAATCATTAACGAGGACATGTTTTATTAAGTCTGGATCTCTAATGAGGATACCCGCGTTATTAGCTTCATAGAACCCAACAAATTTGTCATTTGGATATTCCCGGTATAAAGCTGCAAATCTCTCCGAAACACTAACTTTATCGATGAATCCTTTTAAGTTACTACCAAAAAAGATTAAGGGCTTTTCGAATTTGACGCCTTTGCTTGCCCAATAGTTATAATTCCTAGTTCCATAGAGATATAAAACTATGAGGAACACGCAAAACAAAACAAGAAACATTTTGACGCAATCGATGTTCACGCCTAACTAAAATGACAACGTCTTGGATAAATGTGACTGTTTAAAACGAATAATTCAATACATTTCACTATTCCATCACGATTTTGTCCACTATTATAGTACGGTAGATGTTATTATTTTATTGCATACGAGTGTACATTTTATTAGTAAACCTATTATTATCACTAGAAATAAAAAAAAACGACATCAGTTCGCGTGTACACGAAGTAACAATAAAATATATTATAAAATTTAATAGATTTAGAAAGCAAAACAATAGCAATCACAAGGTGAGGTCGTAAACACACAAATTTAATTGTATACACTTGACACCCATCCGAGTTTCTAACAGTTCAATGACATGTCACATACACTTGACCCAGAAAACGACACTGGCACTTTCTTCTTGAGGGCCTTTACGATTCATTGCGCATCACTAGCTTACTTTTTCCTTTCGGCAATATTAATATGTGTATTTTTTTAAAATTAAATAATTGTGATATGAAAATAGTTCGGTCCATACGTCTCTAGAATTATTAGATTTTAAATTAAAAATGTATACAATATTTATGGAACTTGCATGACACATATCTATAAATAAATTCAGAATATATTCCCAAAGAAAATATTTAAACGAAATGGAAAAGAAAGTTTTTTCAATTTTTTTCTTAACAGGTAGTTTGTGTATTTGCACTTCTATCGGCGAAGCACTTGTGTCCACGTTGAAGAAGGATTACAAAATACGAATGTGGTAATTTATTTCGTAGCGACTGTGAAATATTTGGATTCGCGATGTTTAGCGCTCGCTAGTCGCTAGTCAACGGAGCGGAATAAATGGGGGTACTTTTTAGACGGATTTCGCTGTGAAATAAATGTTGAATTAACCCGCAGAAACAAAAATATTAGCGAAAATTTCCTTTGCATATGATATGAAAATATTTTGTAAAATATTTTATGTTCGACACAGATGTATTTTTATTTTGTTTTCTTTCACGCCGTGCTCTCGCTCTACACAGTAGTTGGAGAAAACAATGAATACTTTTCACCTAGGGGTTAAAATCACCATCGACTCTTAAAAATATTTTAATGAACACGTTTTTCGTGGTTTTTTATAATTCACCCCCTAAACTGAAAACAATTTCATAAACATATTTAATAAATAGTCGCATATTTCAAGCAGGCGAAGCCGCTTAGGTCGGCTAGTATACCTAATTATAAAATACCTTTAACGCCGGAATTTGAACTAACAAATATCTTGTACACTGTACAGTCTATCTATCATATACGGGTGTCAGTGATTTTTGTTACTAATTGTGCTTATGTTAACTTAGAAGCTAGTTAGGCAGTGCATCTGTGACTTCCCACGTATCTGTAATATTTACTTTGCCGGGAGCCACTCAACACCTCTTTACTCGAGAGCGCTGTAAACAGAAGATTGCTCTATTTATTTGAATGTACATACATAGAAGCGAAAAGAAAATTACCGATTGTCTGTAAGGTTTACGTGTGACAATTTTACGTGATAACGTCGTAAGAAAATAATTATGGAAGTTTGTCTACTTTTATGAATTTAATTTTCATTAATTTGTATAATACATTTTTTTTCAATGCATTATAATTACATGTTAATTAAACCAACCAACACTTAGTCTGATAGTGCCTCTCTATCGTTTGTTCCGCGCTCACGCTTACTCGCTCGGTTCAGGCGGAACGTGACAACGTCATACTTTTTCGTGCGTGCCCCCGGCGTTCATAGATTTATAAGACGTTATACACGTAAAAAACATGTTGCAATTATTTTTAAATGATATATAATACTTACTTATGGTTATGGTACTATATAGATAAACAGAGCATGCAAGTAGTATGAAAAAGATTCATTTTTCAAGACAAAAAAAGATTGAAAAAATGCAACAAATTCACAATTTTTTACGAATCCATGAACTTCTTGAGAGTTACAAATTTTTACCGCCTCAATCGTAAAGATTTCACGTACGAGATACACAAAAGCATAATAAATAAAACCAGTACAAAGTACGAACTTAGATTCAATGAACATGCCCAATGCAATGTAATATTGCGAAACTCCCACACTGTCGTAGTCTAATAATCCTGTAGCTATAGTATAATACCTACAACTTAATATCTCAGTTTGGCTAGTATGGAAATTTGAATAAACAAACCTTCTAATATTCAAATGTTAACGACAGTTTTAGAAAGTGGCAAAGATGGGATGACTGACGGAGAACGATAAATGTGTATAGAAATTTCTCTGTAGGGAGAGATATACTACATAACAACATAGGTAACGTTAAATAAGCACTTACATTTTAATGACAAGAAATGTAGTATTACTCAACACTTGAGTTTAGGGGAAAAAATTGAGGTTTTTGTGGTACTGGAGTACAAAAATATTTATTAGTCTGGTGTAGAGGCAAAGCGGGGCGTTTAATTCTGCGACTCAACACGCAATGCCTCCAGAATTCAGCGGAAAGTAGCGAACGAATTAAATAAGAAAATAAAAAATTAATAGGGAAACGAATAATTCAAAGTTTTAAATCTAAATATTAAGTAAAAAATCGAATTTGTACAGTTAAATACTTTCGTTTAGTACCTACTTAGCAGATTCCTGTCGAGGTGAAGGTGCACAAACTTGCGACTGCAAGCGCGACGGTTGTGAGTTCGATTTCCATTCGGGGGAATGAAATATTTAATATTTTCATTTCCTCTCTCTTGTACCGAGGCACGCAATGCCTTGAGGATTCGGCGGAAAGTGATAAAGGGAAGTATCTTAATGGGAACACTGTTCTTAACAAAAGGTTCAATGGTTACAAATTATGTAGATTTCGAATTTTATAGATCAGTGTTTAATAATAAAAAAATCACTGATGAATTCCATTAGCCAACAATCAATATCTTTAAAAGATTATTACCAAATTAAAAATGTACCTACTTAGAAAAAAATCTTCATAGAAAAATATTATAATAATATCTATTTATAAACTCAGTTGTTAATAATAAATACAAAAGAAACAACTTCATTCATTAGTACAACATACAAATCAATCAAAAACTAATGATGTACTCAATTTCCTTCTACACAACAGAAAATGATGCCGAGAAACTAAATAAGCGCTTCTAAGCAAGAAAGATATATGAAACCTCTCCAAAGACCGTACACGTTTGTTCTACCGTAGATAGGGGTTAAAAATAAGTTACCTAGACTTTTATTCCTTTTTGCTATTAGTTAATGGCGAGCAGCAGGTGCTAGTGCTAATGGGGTTCCTCATGACTATGTAATGCTCGTATATTATGACGAAACACTACGCACTATGTAAACAAAAACTCGCTCGTGTACTGAATAGCAGCTCGTTTTATGTTGATATTGGTTAACCTGGAATAAGTAAAACACTTAGATGACAAACATTTGGGTTGTCGATTTTAAATGAGTTCGTTTCTCATACATCTTTATTACATTAAAATGAGAGTATTAAACATTATTATGTAATTGTCGGTCGTCTTTATTGTTTTACAGACAAACATGTAAAACATTTTGATTTAAATTCGTATGATTAATTGTTATTTTAAAATATGTTACATTTTCGCGAAAACAATATTAATAATAAGTAGTAGTACCTAGTAGTAATAGTACCTAGTAAATGTAAATCATATTACTATTTTACAATTATATACGATTTCTGTTTGTTTATTACAGCAGGTTTTATTCACGTTTAACTCGTTCTCTTTTAACTCAGGTACATACAATCCGCGAAAATAATGGCAGCCATAAACACCGCATTTAATAGTTATTAAAATCTGTACACTCGAAGCGCTTCTCATCTGATATAGCTTTGTTACGAGTACTAATTTATTAGGGTTTTATACCCATTAAAATTCCCTAGAAACACGTATCTGTATGTTCCCGATTGATAATGTTAAGTAATAAAGGTAAGTTGTATTGCTTGTTATTCTTGCTGTAAATATCACGTAAACAGTGGAAGAGATTAATGTAGCGGGGTTATCCGTTGTCGAATGGCAAAAAGATGGTGTGAGCTTTCAATTTAAATGATAAAATATGTACTCTGAAACTCAAAAATATATTAAAAATAATTTACATGTGCTACCTTCACTCTACTTCACCTAAATGCACATTGATTTGGATGAAATTTTATATACATTTCAGTAGGTTCCTTAACCTACTATATTATATACAGCAAAAATTTGTAATCCGCCATTTTGTTGCGGCGGCCATTTTGGATTAACAGCAATATTGATTATATTCAATTAATTGTTATCAGAACTGAAATCGTAATTTGGAATTTCAGGTTATTTAGACACTGGAAAGTGGGTTAAATTGAGTTTGCAAGATTTCACACCACACAAACACACATACCAACACAGCAAGTTGAATAAAAAAACCGTTATAACATACACTTCTCGTACCATTTCCTTATTTCCTCTTTATGCTACCCATACTTTGATTAGCCAGAATACAGCACATATAGAGTTCTAGTACATAATATATAGTAAAGAGAGATGTCCTCAGTAGTGTTCAGTTGACATAATTCAATTAGATTGCTAACCATTCATCAAGTGCGGAGAGTTATGGGCTGTCTCTCTTCTATGGATTGAGTAAACAACTTACGTTATTGATTATTTACAAGTGATAAATTTCTAAGAACACGATTGCACTGATAAAGGAAATAGTATTCTAACTGGGTATCACAAAAAATTAAACTTTTCTCGTTCGTTATATTTTCATTGCTTAGCTCTAGCGTCGAGGCAAAGCGCGGCGTTTAGTTCCGCCACTCATAAATAATGCCTCCAGAATCCTGCGGAAAGTTGAGAGCGAATTGACTTAACATTAGGCTCGACTAGACTTAACACTAAGCTAGGAGTGAGCTGAAAAAAAATTATTGTTCATGTGTATTTAAACATTATGTAGAAACAATCTCCTATAAGAAAGTTTCTATAATGAGTAAATTATACATACAAATTATAATAATTCTCATTTTGAATACACATAAGTTTTAGCATAAATTTCTAAAATTTGCTCCTAATTAATATTAAAACAACAAAAATAAATGTAACGAGTGGGTGTATTAAGAAGAAAAGTTAATTTATACAGAACTTTGGGAATCGTAAATTTTTGTAATGGAATTATTTAATTTTTGGATAATACATTTCAATGTAGATCTGCCCTCGGGCCAAAAGGCTATTCACAGTATTTAGTACCTTGGTGGAGTTTTAACATTTATTTATGCAAAAGGTTTCTGATTTCATGTTTGCTGTAATGAAGACTGACATTTTTATTCTGTAAGCCTAATACAATAATATATTCGAAAAGGTTGAGTATTAAGTACAGTTGTTTTATAATATTGTTTAAGGGTTATTTTAGAGACGGAATGATGAAAGAATGGCAAAAAAGATTTATGATGGAAAAGTGAGTTGCAAGAGAGGTAGGGAGAGATCTCGTTTCACCTTCGAAAACACAGTATCAAAGATACTGGAGTAAGGTCACGTAAAAAGCATGAGGACCCCCCGGAGGGCATGTAAGAAGAAGTTGAAGACAGTGGACGAAGCGATAGAAGTATGTGGAGACCGTAGCGTTTGGCCCTCCGTCCTCTCTGTCCTCTATGGTTAAAGCGTGAAGTTAAGTTAGTTAAGGTTATTTTAACCCTTTATATATTTAACGATTGAATTTCGAGTGAATGATTTAAACTTTCAATTAGATCCAACTTTATTTCCACTAGCATAAGTTCATATCTATAAAATACGTCAAAAACGTTTATTAACAATCCGTAATAACGTAAAATTTAGTAATCATCAAGAAACCCAAATTGACCCATTACAAAAACATCAACAATCTTTATATTCATTTCACAAAAAAGAAATCAGCATCGAATTTATATAGGATAAACCGTTTATACAACAGTAACGGTATTACGTGTACGTATACAAATAGAGTCACCGACAATCGTGTACAGAGATCACGTCGCTTCACGAAAAGTATAACCCAATCAATTATTACACTCGCGTGCCGATTCTGCAATGCGAAATGCAAAAAACTTTAATGTCGGATAAAAAAGTTAACGGTATTCCCGTTGCATTTTAATTTTCTTAGCGCAGTGGGTTTTTGACGATGAATAATGATGTTTTTCGATTGTTACTTTTATATTTTATTTATAGGGAAATAATGGACATATTATATATTGTTTGCTACTTAAATATAATAATACTTTTTAGAAAAGTATCTAAGTAAATATTTACATGGGTTTTTTTAAACTTAACAAAAAATGTTCCTATTGAATTCTGTAACTTTATCTGTATAGTTAAATGAATGGGGAATGAATTATTATTTCTCTTTATATTTTCATTTCTTCGCTCTAATACTAAGTCGTAAAGTGGGGAACGGAGTGTCCTAACACTAAGTTCCTATACACCCATATTTTACCGGCGTCAACTAATAGTCCATTAGTCTCATTACCTGTAAACTTTTTAAAATAAATATTTGTAAGATATTAAGCTTTTCTTTACAAAGTACAGTAGATATTATTGTTATAAATAAAATAATTCACTATTTTTTTTAACAAATTAAAAAATACTACTTACGAACTGTTGTACTCGAAAATTTAAATTACTTATAACAATATATATCTCAACTATGAAATAACATGAACAACACACATCTAACATTTTCTAATCCATTATGTATGACCCATTACATATATTTGATCTAATGTATATATAATAAAATAAAATAATCTTCACGTGAAAATGGAATGAAATCAGCCAAACAAAGCATATTTCTAATACTATCAGCCCGGGGAGAAACAACGATAACATGAAAATTTCTGTAAAGAGCCCCGTTCGTTTATTTGGGATCTACTAAATAAACTTTTCTGTTAATGAATGAATAAACTGTGGAATGCAATGTTGCCTTTTAATTATTAAACAAGCCCTTAAATTATTTATTACGCCTCATTATCGGGTTTAATGTGTTTTAACGTCGTTCAATTCGTTCTTTATGTTACAATTATTAATAGTAAATGGTAATTAAATATATCATAGCTGGACATTTAATTTTAAGTATATTTTACATTCTTGAATAATATAAAATTTATGAAATTATAAGCTTTTGTTTACCTTGCCGTGTTAGTATGTCTGTTAGTGTAAGTGAAATCTTGCAAACTCAATTTTTTCACTTTCCAAAGCCGATTGAGCTGATAACTTCACAATGGAATTTCATATAATCAATAATGTTGTTAATCCAGTCCAGAGTCCAGAAGAAGTCGTCCTGCAGAGCAAAAGTGTGTCACTGTAAACGTGTCTGGTTGTGGGTTCTATGCCACCAGATGCCCTCCGCTTACAATGCTGTGTGCCAAATACAACGTGAAGCTGTTGTTACATAGTAATGTAAATAATAATTTTAAAAAAAACCCCGACTGCATAAGAATAAAAAGAAAAGCCTAACAGTTTATTAGGATTAACAATCGGGACCTATAACTATTTGAGCCCCATAAAATTTAAATGGGTCCCAACTGTTAATGTTAACGCACTATTGAATCTGCTTTTCCTTTTAAGTTTTATGCATTCGGGGTTTTTGTTTTTAAATGTATTATTTACATTTTTCAAATAATATTTCGGTTACGTTCATAGACTTTATAAGTTCACAGTTAAATAAGATTTACACAAGCTTGCCTCTACATAACTGAGCGCCACAAATTTTATTTATAGATTTATTACATTACAACTTACTTAAATAATTGCCTGTAGCAATTATCATAATTTCATTGTTCGAACTTAGTAGCTTACTTTTAAGTAGAAATTGTTCAAGTATTATGTAGAAAGCGCAACAGAAAGCAGAAATTACAAACGAAATAATAGCTAATTGAAAATGCAATCAGTAGCAGGCTTCTCTTATGTTCTTATTGCCTCATTTCTAGCGAGAAGTTGAAGTAAATAATTTAGAAATATTGTTCACGTGGTTGATATTTACGTTCACACAACTTTGTATTGAGTTTCTTTATAAAACGGTCGTATTTTAGAGAAAATGATTTTTTTTTATCTTACGACCAATGGAGAACTGAAGTAAACTAAGTAAAGTTTTAGTCAGATATTAAACTTCTATTTGATTTGTAAATAGATTTTTATTTAATACTTTTATTTTATGCACGGTTTGTAAACCGTCTAGAAAAAAGTAAAGTTGTAACTTTGCCACTGTAAAGTTTTGCGGCGTTGATATTTAAGTTTCAAATAGGCATTAATGTGTGAAAAATCGTAAATAATTTTAGTTTGTCCTTTTTTTGTTTTTATGCAGTCGAGAATTTTTGTTTTTTTATGATTACTTTTTTTGTGATAGAATAAAAAGACAAATTTCAAATAATAATACATGGGTGTAATATAGCTAGTGATTTAATAAAAACTTCTTTAACCCTAGATAGATAACCATATTGCACTTTACACTAAAGATAACCATACGTCGATTCAACGTGCGAATGTTTGAGTGAGCATATTTTGGATTATGTATATCCTAGGTTTATGAATATGATATTATATCTTAATGTATGTAATTGTGTTCTGAATAAATAAAAAACATTAGAGTTTATTTATATTTTTATTAGAAAAAATAAAAAAAGAACAAAAGGAGGTACTTTTTACTTTATAAAACTTAAACATTTAGGAATCTCTCCGTCAGTTTTATAATTTGAGACATTTCAGTCATTTTTTTATAAAGTATATAAAAATCAAATATATTTCCAGGTGCCGCCATTCGTTGCTACGAATGTAACAGCGCGAACAACTCAATGTGCATCAACCCCACCATATACGATCTGCAAAGTGTTCAGAAATACCTGCGTACTATTGATTGTGCTAAGAGCTCCTTCTCACCGCCCACGCAGCATCGGACCAAGGAGATGTTCTGCAGGAAGATTATACAGACAAGTGAGTTTTACTATACATTTTTTTAGCTCAACGGTATATCCGTAGAGGTGGAAAGAGAGAATGGAATGTCAAACGCTACGGTTTTCTCTTCTGCCTCATTACGCTTTATTATGAAGTGTGTGAGAGAGTAAAAAAAATATTTAATATCTAAGTGCTATTGTACAATTTAGGAAGGGAAATCCTTTTTTCGAAAACGTATTGAACGTAACGGGAATTCCAAAAGGCGGAGGTGCAGATCTCGCTACATTTTTTTTATCTATTTTCTTAAAAACGAATTATTATAGTATGATTTTATTTCGGTTTACAC
>DWER01000018.1:0-10537 GCA_018246395.1 Heliconius atthis
GTGCGTGCGTCTTACCTCAGTCAGTGAGGACAAGTCCTTTTATATATATAGATTAGACAGAGGAAACCTAGTGTTAAGGAACTCCGTTCCCCACTTTCTGCAAGATTTTTGGGGCATTGCGTGTTGAGTGACAGAACCCACAAGGCGTTTTGCCTGGTAAGCAGAGGAGGAAAATTATAAATATTTAATTTCTTCGAGTGGAAATCGAACAGACAACCCATCGCGGTTACATTCACATAGGTACTTATATTTATGTTCAAATATAGTTAAGTAAATACAAAGTAGTTAAAAAATTTAGTTAAATATATCTAACTCTTATATTTGATTACGATATCGGTTCAAACTTTCAAAGTTCACTTATAGGGCGCACACTTAAACGATTTCGGCGCTACAAAGCTCGAAAAAGGAACTTTTATCTGGTCTTTTTTAAGTACTCCGGCGCGGGCGGTGGTCTCGTAAAACAATGTAATAAATTAAAGCTTTTGATGCTTCAGACTTTTTAACGTACGCTCAAAGTTAACTGACCCGTTTAAAATCATTTTTTTAAACTTTATTCTACACAAATCATTTAACTATGTTTGCTCTTTGAAACGGTGAAGCTTCACTCGCCTGCGTTATATCTAAATGCGAAATTACAAGTAGTTTATAGGACCAGCTATTATTTTTTATATGAAGTTTCCTTTCCCTTGTAATCTTGCTCCTAATAAGCTAATACAAGGATGAATGTCCACAGCCGTTGCCACAGTACAGCTCACGCCTATTTCCGGAATTCCCCGAGTAAATAAAGTACAGACTGTAGGGTACAGCGCGGCTTGCGCCTAAAAACACGTGGCTAATAGTGTCGCACCGCCAACCGCCTGCCAACCATTCTGTCGTCCGACTTTAAGCCATAACGCAACTTGCAACAAGGGTGAAATTTACAAAGTGGTAAAATTACAACGAGTTGGTTTAATGCCAAATGAGTATACATTAACTATAACACCGTCCTATCTTGTATAATAAAACTTTATACAGTAGTACGGCTCTACCCCCGATACTTGCCGTACCTGCTCGTAATAAACAATTTAATTGTATATAAAACATTTTACCAAGTTTTCCTTTCATTTGCATAAATAACACGTGCAAATTGTGTTTTTCATTTAAGCGACGGGTGCGGTCGACGTGACAGCTACAATACACTACGAAAACGGCTTTAATTAACTTATGTAATACTAGCGATTAACTCGCAGCTTCGGCCGCGAAATCATGATAATTTTCGCGTTTTTGCTTATGGAGAGCCTGAAACATATATGTCCTTTCTTATACTTCTAACAATATGTAAAGTTTCATGATAATCGGTTGAGTAGTTTTGGCGTGATGGCGTAACAAACAAACAAACATTCACATTTATAATATTAGTATGATGTATGCAAATGTACAGCTTTTTTTAATCCAAAGCTTCGACGTGTCAAACAACTTAGGGCTCGTGATATTTATTATTTCAAATGTCACTCCAAACGTCTAACGTTTGAAACGAACCTGACACGATTTAATTTTGTAATTACATTCGTGGTTGATATAGCGATGTAAATAAAACAAGTTTCATTTCAAAATTAAAATATTTAATTAGAATACTTTTGACTTTCAAATTATAAATACATTTATTTAATAATACTTTAGAGTCGAGCCAGATGTCTGTCTAGTTGTCTCTGTGTAGAAGTATGATATTGAAGAAATTGCATAATATTCTGTTGGGTTTCGACCCCAATTCCAGTTTTAATTGCCGAAGTTTTAGTCAATAAAGTGAAAATTTGATCTCTGCGATCTCACGATCAGTTTTCAGATAATTTCCATCAAACTCGGCGCGCAGCAGTTTTAAAGGGGGCATAGGTAGAGTCGAGCTAAGTGGTTTTGTACCGAGAAGTGAGAGGGAGTCCACTTCTCTATTATTATTCATATTCCTCAACTCACCGCCGTTCATTGCTTTAAAGGGCCATAAACGAAGTGCCTTTGTTTGTCAAACAATGTGTTTGTAAAACGTCGTTCCGAAACGATCCTCGATCCTAGAAGGTATTGTCACACTCACTTATTGTATGTATCGATTCTGTTATTATATCAAATTCTCTATTGAAACTGGACACGATTTTTCGTTATTTTATTTAAAACCAGGTCTTACCGATTTTAAAGATTGTAAGTTTAATTCATTTTCTAGTTCTGATGCTGTGAGAAAGAGCGGCGTTAAGTCAATAATAAAAATCTAATTTTAATTTAATTTCCCTAAAAATGAGTTAAAAGTGAGGAACCCGCGTCCTAATATTAGGTTAACACTCTGCCAATCCTGCCTTATGCGGGAAACTGTATGAAGCTGATAAAAAGCAACTTAAAATATTGACATAGAAACAATATGTGTTACTAGTTTTTAGTTAACTTTTATTTATTTTAATAAAGTAATAACAATTTATTACTCGTTTCACGTTAACTTTCACAGCTGTAGTTCACAGAAACCTAAGGTCAATTCTGAAATATTTTTTCTTTCAAGACGTAAATTAAAATAGATATTTTATTTCAAGAAAATGTCTCAGCCAGTTTTTAAGAATGTAACAATGTTTTATAATTACACTTTCTGAAACACGAAAACAAAAAGGAGATAAAAGGTAAAATGGCCTGGAACAGAAATATAAATTATACCAATTTTTAAGTGTTCTACTCGGAGTCGTCATTACGCCGTGGAACAGCATTTACAGCATTTGCCTATAAGAGAGGTTGGGAGTTTGATCTCCACTCGGTGGAATAAACTACTGATTGTCATTTCTCAGATTTGAGAAGTCAAAGCGTGTTGAATTCCACCACTCAAAAGCAGAGTTTCTCAAAATAAAACAGAGAGTGAGGAACGGAGAACGTTTCGAGCCTGTCTGTTTGTCTATCGAACTACATTAGATAATATTCTTCTCTTACTTTATGTATTAAATAACAAAATGTAACTTGTTTAAAAATAACATCTTAGTAATCTAGATAGTGTCTCTCGCACTCTATTATTATACGTATTAAACTTTGAATTCAAATTAACTTCTTCTCTTACCCTATATTCTAATTTACCAATGCCATTTATTTATAATATTATATAATAGTAATATCGTATAACAATTACAAAGCTCAAATAATCACCACTAATTATAATTCTGTCCACGAACTATCTCGTAGAGCCATAATATAATTGAATTATATTATAAATTGGTTCCAAGAACTGTATTAGGAGTAGGAGACTCCCTTCCACTGCAATGTTCACTTTATGCCCTTTACAATAAAACTGATCGTTATGTAGGTACTGTTGAGTGACGTCACTGCACTAGTGGATCGTGAAACTACGCTAGCGATGTGTGTTGTAGTCACGTGGACGTTTTTGTACGGTTTTTTTAAAATATTCTGTGTTATTTATTTAAAAAAAAAATACATATTCATTTACTTGTAAAAAAGGCAGTTGTAGTAGTCGGTACAGGCGTGCAAAAATACATACGGTTACATACGATTGTGGGTTCGATTCCCACTCGAGGAAATGAAATATTAAATTTTTCATTTAATCGCTGTGGCAACGAGGCAAAGCGCGTTGAGTTCTGGCTCTCAACACGCAATACCTCGAGAATTCGGCGGGAAGTGGTAAACAGGAGTGTATTAATGGGAACGGAGTATCTTAATACTAAGTTCGCAAGTTCCCTTTGCCTACCCTCCTATGTGCGATATACAGCGTGAAGCTAAAAAATATTTAAAAAACTATTTATATTTACATTGTTCCTAAAATAAAAAAAACTGTCAGCATAATTATCAATATGCAACTATGAATACCATCATTTACATAAATAGAAAACATAGTTTCTCTCTTTTTCCTTCTTTCTATACCGTAGAACATGCAGGTGACAGATAAAGTTATTTTTAAACTTCGCAATTACAGAGACAGGGTAAAGAGACTTTTTCTTTTACATTAATAACGCATAAATGAATATAAATCCAACCTTTGTAGAACGTTTAAAAGAAATTGAAAGTTATGAATAATTTCTTTCCATTATAACTGAAGCGACAACGTGTCATTACCTATTCTATTTATGGCAACAATCTTGTGAAGTGAAGCATTCTTGACATTTCTCTATATTCTCTATTATTTTTTTAAGTCTATGTATAGTCCACTTGCCCCGATATAGTTTCTCATGGAAAAGACAAATTGTCACAGTGTCTGTTTGTTCTGTTATCATATTCAAATATACTCGTATACACCAGCGTAGAAAATAACATGGCAGGTCGCGTAGAGTACTCGTATAGCGCTTCGTAAATATTTCTGTTTTGCAACAGATTCTAGTAACATCTACGATACTAACCTTGACGAATATTTGAGTTCTTTTTCAAGTATACGAATTACAAATTTCTAATTTTTGGCGAGTAAGAAGTGAAATATTTATTAATTTTATTATGCATAAATAGTTTTGTTAGTGTAAAATATAGTTCAATTATATTACTAATCTTATCACGATTCTCCCCATTTAGCATTGGCACTGCAACACGGAGCAGTCGCAAGGGGCTTAATTGCTTTCATTTCGTTTATTGGTGTGCGCCGTCGCCTCCGCGGGCCTCCGCCGGGGCTCCCTCCCCGAGCCAGTTAAGCATCCTCATTATAATAGGATTCATGATGCTGTATCACATTAAAAGTCATCACGCATGAGGAAGATTCAAGTCACATTATAAATCTCTTCCAATTCACTAAAATCAAGTCAACAATATTGAAGATTTTATTTAATTTTTTCAAGAGACAGAGGATTCCTTATTGTGTACTTCGGAGCTAGAATTCGCAAGATAAGTCGTAAAAGAATATTAATAAGACGAATTGATTTATTCATTACACTATAAAAACTGTTGTCTGAGCGTCGATTGTTTGTCGAATTTAGATGTAGAAGATAGCAAATAATATAGAAATACTAGATATGTAGGTCACACGGACCGACGACGGTCGACCGACAGATCGTCCCACTAAGTGTTAGGAAAACTTACTGCCATCAATAAACTTGCCCCTACTTTAAAACGAATGTCTTTGTTTGAGACGTCAGACTAAGTTTCTTGTCTCGTGCTCACTTCGAGTTCCTTGTTCTTCCAAATATTTAATATATCGTTCTTTATCCGGATCAGCGAAATGTTCTTGCAAACTTTATTGCTTCATGTCGGCTACATTAGGTTATTTACTTTAAAAGAAAATGTGGCTTGCTTAAATTGTAATGTGCAATACATATTTAAATTAATTAAGGTTAATTGTTTTATGAGATAATCATCAATGCTGTACATAATATAAATTTTAATATTTTAATGAAAATAACCATATTTTAACATTTCCAAAGACATTACTTTAACTCTATCGTAAAAACTGTCAGCGGTGCAAAGAACTATTAGAAGACATTACCAAGTTCATTATTTAGTAGAATTTACATGAAAATATTGACTTCGCAGAGATAAATGCCGGTTCATTAAAAGTTTTCAGCATTCCTAACTCGCGTCGTGAGCTCGTGAACGGCCAAGTTGTGGGTGACCGCAGCGAATATTATGAATTTTATACTAGAATACCTTACTCTATATTGCTGCGAAGTGTTGGGAGCTTTTAAAACATTCTTGCCAAATTGGTTTCTATTGCTTTATTGTCTGGTCGTGTTTCTAGTTTTAGAAAAGTATTTGTAAATATAAAATTTGACCAGCTTACTTCATTTATTAATTAATTGTGAGTTGATGAACTCTATTATAAATTTTATTTAAGCTAAACAATCTTTACTCTGATTATATTTAGGATTGATGGAGGATTCCATGTGACGTAGAGCCCGATAATGGCCCGTTGGTTTCCATATTTAAGTTGACACTAACCGCAGTACATGAAGTACCTACTTGGCTTTGGTCAAAATATAATGTTGTTGATACTGGAACCACCTAAATATTGCCAAATTTCATTATTGGTTTTGATTACGCAGGGAATTTCATACAAAATATAGCAAAAACAATGCATAACTGCTCGTATTTATTGCGATTTTGATTGCGATGACATAGAAGCTTGATTTTTATCTGTGCTCTTAGGGACCGTAGGCCAGAATATTTGATAATTTCGACTACTCGATACCTCCACGAGATCTCGAAATAAATGACAGATGAACAACAAAATAATCCTGTAAAGGCTTAAATTTTTCTCTTTTGAGGTACGAAACCCTAAAAATCTCTGCAATATTAAATTCTTTATTAAATAGTATTATGTAAAATAACAAAATGATTCAACTTATAAATGTCAAAAGTTTTATGAGTTACGTACGCACTTCATTAGTCCGGTGAAAGTTTAGTCTACATAGTGGATTTTTGTGTCATAACTTATATTGAAACCACTAGGGAATATAATCCTTGTGACAATATTTTATGTAGCCGCTAGTTTCGTAATGTAGGCTAGTTTTGAGGCCAGTCATGGCGTAGCGTGTAACTGTGAACGCCATAGCTTGGGGTGGTGGTGTCGTGGTGGTGGGTTCGATTCACACTCAAGAAAAAGAAATATTTTTTATTTTTATTTTCTCGAGGTCGAGGCAAAGTGCGGCGTTGAGGTCCGCCACTCAACTCTTTAAGCTAAATAAACTAAAAATAAAACAAACTTATAGCTTTACAATATCTACGAGTATACCTACATTGTTATACACACGCAAGCTGACACAAATCAACTAAAGTAAAACAAATAAATATTTACAATTTTTCATCGACTTCCTAATGAACTTGGTCAAATAATTAGAATATCTTGATTAAGATGACTCGTTGACGTTTTCTCTCATCACTAAGCGTATTACAGGCGCTTTGGTCCCGAGTGCTGGCAGTTCAGTCTGTCGCTGCCGCCGTTACTTTTAATTACGGCATAACGACCGCCACCTGTCGTTATTGCTGGTACATGTCGTTATTGCAGTCAATATTAGAGTGTACTCTAACACTTACAAATGATCTGTTGATTATATTAATGATTGAAAAATGTCTTTCGCGTGTTTGTTATTAGCTCTAAAGTGTAGGGAATGTGTTAATTAATGTTTATTAAATGTTAGGTTTATCGAAAAATTATGGTATAAATGCATTTATTTCTTTTCCTTTTTTTAAAATTTTACATTATATACTGTAGGAATATATGGTGAGGTCCCAGTCAGTTTTTGAGTGCATAGCATATGCTCAGTGGAGGAATTCAACGCTGCTCTTTTTCTTCTTACCAGAGCTTCTTACCTTCATTTTGTCAAAATTCATTCCGAGACCATATCATGAAGAATCGCCCAAACCATTCGGTATTTCCTCCTAATTTGTAAAATGCAGCAAAAGCTCGTATATCTTTATTGCGTTGATTTAGAAGCTTGATTTCGGACAACAAAGTGATCTTATAAGGGCCCCATTTTTACCTATTGACGTACAGAACCCTAAAAAGGAAGTAACCAGAGATAAATAATAAATATATACAAAAGGAGCGATCTATTTAAGGGTGAATCATATCAAAACGATTGTCTGGCGCCATATTAAGAGCCTACATTCGATTCCTCTCAGAAGCGAATGAACGCTCGTCATATTCGTCATAGCATATAAGGTAAGGTTGTGATTTGCTGAATCATCAACCTCCGGCCCCGAAATACTGAAGATAGAAATATGAAGCTTGGACATGTATCATATAAATTGATATATTTTTTTAGCCTCACCTGAGAGGGAACCTACAGGCAAGAAGGCACTATTGTAAGCGCGACAGATTGTGGGTTGGATTCCCATTCGAGGGAATGAAATGTTTAAAATTTTCTTTTCCTTCGCTCTTGTGTCGAGGCAAAGCGCGGTTTTGAGTTCTACTAATTAACACGCAATGGTTCCAGAAAGCGGAGAAAAGTGGAGAATAGAAGTGAAGTCTTAATGAGAACGGAGTGTCTTAACACTAGTTTCTCATGTTCCCGCATACACCTTAAAGCTTTAAATTACTATACTACAAGTAAAAAATATAGTAGATACAAACATTTACATAGACATTCTTCTAAGCGAGGTGTAAAATAGTTCCCAGGGAAAAAAGGGTGCTTTTAAGGTAACTAATAGTAACTGCATCGATGTTAAGTACATGCATACTTAAACTGATTGTGAGTAGTTTAACGGTAGATAATCTGAGCTAATTGGCTTCTGCGATGTCTTGAGGCAGTATAGCAGGAAGTACGAGCTGGTACCTGCGTGCCAGTATGAGTGCATCACATACACTGGCTTAATATGTAAATATACAAAAAAAGTTATTAATTAAATAAGTTAATTGCCTTATTAGATGTGAAAACAACGGTCAAGTGAGAATCGGACTCGTTTACCTTACCAATTTCAGGATTGCAGGTCAATTGGAAGTTCAACGTATAAAAGTTAACAAACTTACGTTTGCCTGCATATGCAATCATTTTGTATCAAATGAGCTACAAGCATAAGTTTGTAATGTTTTTTTTTATTGAAATACCTATTAATTTTTAACCAATATATAAATATTTGTATAATATATCATAAATATATTTTGCATTTGTTCTAATAACTAAATAATACATTGACAACTTCTAGCAATGTTTTTTTAAATAGTATCAGGATGGTAATCAGGATGTTTTACAAACATGTTTAGAACAGTTGATCTCGAGAACTGTATCGCTGTGGACAAGTGGTGGTATGGTAATGAGGGCGTGAAAAAATTAACGTTTTTATATAACGGATAATGAAGACTAGTTCATATGTACTCGTATTTGGTTTTATTAGATGGATTCAAACGATTACTTTAGCAGTTACTTTTCAAGTTTGTACTAAGCATCGCTTATAATATTTTTTATTTAATAAAATATTTTATTTTCCTTCCTTTGTACCTACCTCCAAAATTGACGAAAAAAGTATAATTTAGAAATAACCAATAGCTTGGAATAGGAAAATTAAATTGGTATTGTAAGAATAAATACGCAGAGATCAGAAAATCCATTTGCTTGAAAAATCTAATTGAACATTAATAGCTTCTAACAGAGCAGTACTTCAATTACACAAAAGGAATACAATAAATTAAATATATCGCGCGAACATTTTTCCTCATTTCCCACGGGTCGGAGTCCAATTTTGCAACAAATACATTAAAAAATCAAGCACAAAAAAGCGCTTTCCAATAATTACCAAATACCTTTTATTAGTGTACAAATTCTTAATTGCTGGCTGCAAACGACGGGGAAAAGGTATACCGGAAAACGCGATAAAATAATGTCGGAAGTAAAATTCAAAACGTATTTTCGAGGTCGACATTAATTCCTGGCTTTCGGTCGTTGAGATGAATTTTTGTGTCAAAAAGATGGGACGTGATGAGGTGGGATTAGTTCTGTTGGAAATGTAAAGTAGACGGGCGCAGGAGGAACCCTAACGAGCCGGCGCCGTAAGAAGTTAAGATTACGGTAAGTATCTGCCGCGACGCGAGTGTTCTTGCTTAATCACCCGTATCTACGGAAAAGGTAAAATATTATGAAGAGAGAGAAGTATGCTTTGTATCGTACTTGTGACCCACTCGCGGCTTCGCCCGCTTACACTTATTGTTACGTTATAGCTATATTTGCAAAATATTTGACGTAAATTGTAGCCTATGTGTTCGGTAGTTTTGCGCGTGAAAGTGAAACAAACATACTGACATACTTACGTTTATAATATTAGTAGGATATCAGAAACTAATAAAACGTCCTTTTAAATATCCTGTATTATGTCAATTACTTTACAAATATGTTGGCCGATTTTTTTCTTAAAACTAAAAATTATCTTTGAAGTGACTGATATGTTTTGCTTATTTTACGCAGACTCTAGTCGTGTCGTGTCTACTGGACATTATCAATCAATACTCAATTTTCCGCTCATTTCGAAATATTTCGTGTTAAATCATGAAACCTTATGAGAAGGTTATTTTTCCGGCTTATTTTGGGCATATATTTACCCTGAGTGGAACTTAAGCCCACTATCAATAAGTATAGGCAAACGCGAGCCCAGCCAACCATTGACAATAAAAGCAATTTGCAGATTAATAAAAAAGGAATATTATGCACAAATAACTGTTTATACTCAATATTTATGTGCATATTGTTTTTATGTCAATTTTACGGTAATTTTATACCCGCCATTGTAAACTACAAATAACGGCTTAAGCAAATATGGTTGTATTTTTCTTTCAGTTTCACGCTTTATCTCGCATATAGTAGAGTAGGCAGTTTCTCTCCCCACCAAATTTTCGAGGCATTGTGTGTCGAGTGGCAGGACTCAACGCCGCGCTTGTCTTGTTGCCAGAACGAAGAAATTAAAAATATTAATAAATAAAAAATAATTTCCCAGAGTGGGAATCGAACCCACAATCGTCACGCTTAGACCCTCAACCCTCTGCACCACGAAGACTCCAATAGCTGTATTTTCCAATAATAATTGTATTTTATTACAATTTTATTATAAATCGATCTTAAGTTAAAAACATTGTATAATCGACGTCTGTCTGGTAGCAGGTACCTACTGGGTACATTTA
>DWER01000019.1:0-10516 GCA_018246395.1 Heliconius atthis
CCAGATGACCTAGAATGGTGAAATTTAGCATCCGGTTAAGTAATTGGGTGTATATGTTACCGGACAAACCCGATTTTAGGACAAACTAGTTTGGACTAGGATGTTCTAGTTTTTCCTGACCACACTAGGATAAACTAGTTTGGCCTTATTGATTACAGGCTGAACTGGTTTGGCCTAATAGCGTTAGGATAAACTAGTTCAGCCTGGTAGAACTGTTAGGCCGAATTAGTTTGGCCGGGTAGCGTACGGATAAACTAGTTTTGCCGGGTTGTTTAAGGGTAATGAATTATTCACATTTCGATATTCTGAGGAACATAACTAAACGTGTTTATTGATTACTTATTGTTACATGACAAACTGGAATGGCATTTAGAATTGCAGAGTACATTTTTCTTTTTGCAAAGGCACCTATTTGTTTTGCAGCTTGTTGTACAAGAACATTTTAGAAATCCTTGACCGCTACCAATGGAATGTTTTGTTGCTGCGGTTCTTAAAGAAATCTCACTCTCCATATTCACGTCATTTTCAGTGAAGAATCTTTGGGCACTCACGTCAAACTGGGTTCTGAAAAAAGTCCGCAAATTGTATTCTTGACTAGCTGACCCGGCAGACTTCGTACTGCCTCATCGATAAATAAAAGACCTAATCTTCTTTTGTATAAAATGATTTCAAAACAAACAAATCGAATGCGTATTTAATAAAAAAGCATTTATTGAATAAAGCATGAAGTTTTATTATTATTTTCGATACATCATGTTGCTTACTTAGAAAACAGAGTTTTCCTGAAATACTGGCTGTTTATAAGGTTTAAATTTGATATTCACAGACACACACTGTTAAAATACAGTCTGTTAATTAATTCAAAGCTTTCTCATAAACTATATTTTTTGTTTTGTTTTGTGGTGCGTAAATAAACAAAGAAGACGGTTTTCCGACGCGCGAACACGCGACATATAATTGTCCATGCGCGAAACAGGGAAACTCCAAGTTGATTCCACAAACTTCTAACGACTGTCCTTGCGATTTATTTATGGTCATCGCAAAGGCCAGACGTACTGGAAATTGTAAGCGTTTAAAATCGAATGGTAAGTCCGTTGGAATCATCGGTATCCGCGTGATCAAGACATCCTCTCCTTTGTATTTTCCTTTTATGATTGTCGCCTCAATGACGTTATTCATCAGTCTTTTCACAGCCAGTCTTGTGCCATTGCATAGTCGAGGTTGATTAATGTTACGCAGCATGATGACAACTGATCCTACTTTTAACTGCAAATTGTGAGGTGGTAATCCAGGCAATTCCAGTGGATTTAAAAACTCAGTGGGATAGTTGATTACGTCATCCTGGTTCATTACGGTGTCGACTGATTTAAAGGAAACCAACTGTCCTGGAAGAAAATTCTGAATGGTCGCATTAAGATCCTCAACGTCTTTATTTTTCGCTGCTAATATTGCTCGTTCACCCAGCCAATTATGGTTATTGAACTTTTGCGCTATATCTGGGAAAACTTTCTGAATAAGCTCCACTTTTGAGTCTGTGATGTGACAGAAATCTGTAGGTAATGTGATGAATCCGGTCGAGTTGTCCACTGCAACTTTATTATTTCCAATGTCTAACAACTGCTTCGCAAACACATTTGCAGTTTCATCATGTTGCAAAAATACTCGCATGTTAGTTGTTAAGTGGAGTGTCTTTACGTACTGCCACAAATTTATTATTTTAGGCATGCATTTAGTTCATCAGCAACAGTTGATCGGGGAATAACTGACGAAAATCACCTGACAACAGAATCATGGCCCCACCCAAAATATTTTGGTTGTCACGAAGATCTATCAACGTTCTGTCCAGTGCCTCCAGTGACCTCTTATGGGCCATTGTGCATTCATCCCAAACAATCAATTTGCATACCTGTAGGATCTTGGCCATTGCGCTATTTTTGGCGATGTTGCAAATTGGTGTTTCGGTGATTTGCATGTTTAGTGGTAATTTCAAGGCAGAATGTGCAGTTCGCCCGCCTTCTAGCAGAGTTGCAGCTATTCCAGATGAAGCCAACGCTAGAGCAACATCATTTCGCGATCTGATCCTCGCCAAAAGCAATGAAATTAAAAACGTTTTTCCGGTTCCTCCGGGAGCATCAAGGAAATAAATTCCACCAGATCCTCTGTTCACAGCTTCTATCAAAGTGTCGTACGCAATTCTTTGTTGTTGATTTAATTGTGGAACATTTTTACGAACTGTTTCGGCCAATGCTTTAATGTCGTACTGATGTTCTCTTTGCAACTCGTGGTTTAATGCATCGTGCATATGACGATTGGGTGCTGTCATTCCCAAACACGACAATACTTTATTTGCCATCAATAAACACATATCTTCTATCATGATCAATGTGTCATTGTAAATTTCTTCAGTCATTTGTAGTGTAGGATTCAAAGTTTGACACAAATCTTTTGGATTCGAGGGGAAACATGTCGATATGATAATCGCAAACAATGTACGAATTTGATGCGGCGACGAAGATATTACGGAATCCTTAAGCGTATCATCCCAGTGCAAATCGTTCTCAAGTAAATGTAATAGTTGACATGCCTCACGGTAAGTCGCACACAGCTGTCCATTAACTGTTCTCAGTTGTTTAAACGATGTCGGACCACGAACATTCACCAACAACAACCGCAAATAATAACATTCATCGTTATTTGGATGTACTGTGTAGATGCGACCCAGAGCATCTGAAGCAAATACATTTGGATGTCCTTCAACTGGTGTTCCTTGTTTTCGACGCTGAAACGATTTCGATGATGCGTTCCATGTGTAATAGCGTGGCATGTCAGCATACAGCAAAGTGCGAGCAAAATCATCAGTTTGACAGACTGTGAAGAAACTTGTTAATGTTGTCGACGGTGGATGTGCCGCCCTGTCTGCCGCGTTAGATTCATTAAAATAAACTCGTTGACCATTTTCTAAATGGACTGCCAAATGGACTACTGTAGGGTGTCTTTCATGGATCGCAAATGAAAAGATACGCCAAATAGCTTCGTTGCTACTTACATAGCGACCCATCTGGTACTGTGATATTTCATCATTTGCATTGGTTACACCGAAGATAGCCATATCACTACCTTTATTAACATATTTACATATGTACTTTATCGACTGCACAGAATTACAATATTCCACATTGATGTGAGTCTCAAAAGCTTTGGACAGTATTGGCGAGTATGGCACAATCCAACGATTGTCTACATCAACATTTCATCCTCTTACCTTCACAACCACCGATCGCCCACTGTCCGCAACTGATCGCCGACGATACAATGGGTATCCATCATTTCCCGTTATGGTTTCAGCAAGCAGGTCTCTTGGGTATCGCTTGGAACACCTACCGTCGACCATACAGGGTGAATTGTAGTTGAAATGTCCGCAAGGTCCATGTATCATGTGTTTAGTAACTACTGCATGCAATTTTGGGTCAACTATTTCATTTGGAATTTCAGCTGAAATTATGGAATCAATCTCATCTGGCCTTATTTTGTCCACTAACCAGACTGAAATGTGCGCATGGGGCAATCCACGCTTTTGCCATTCTACAGAGTACATTCATGAGAGATTTTAATTTTTGTTTAAAAACTCTGGCAGTTATGTCATGTCTATCAACTGGTGTTTGGCTATGTAGTAATTCCTTCTTGATTTCGGACCATTTTGGGTTACATGTGAATGTAACAAATAAGTCTGGGCGGCCATAATGCCTAACATATGACATAGCATCCTGAGCATATTCATGCATGTGGCGTGGACTTCCTATATAAGTAGCTGGCAAAATTGTCATTCTTCCTACATTATTCACATTGCCATCAGCATTTATAGCATCGCGGAGATGGATGTATTCCTCTGACCGTAGCCGTCGTTGGTTCAACCGGATGTATGTCAATCGTTCAGTCTCAATTTTGACATACATGTCAACTGCAAACTGATGAAAAAGTCGTTGACACATCAAAATATGATTTATTTCACCTTGACGGATCATGAGTCTGTATGAATAGAAATTCATAGCACTAACTTTTTTGTTGGTTTCAGCACCTGCAATGAAAAATGATAAATGTTTAAATTGTTACTTAGATTAATTGAATTTAAAAATCTTGTTCAATTCATTTACCTGTTACTTGATTTACCATTTTGATATTAAAATGGTATCCATCTTCCCCCTGCCAGAAGATCAAAGGATATTGTAGTGCATCATAACTCCTGTGTGTTTCAGATACACGTTTCAAATCACTATTCCGACGATGAAGCACAATATCTCTAGATTGTAAATTTTCTCCCACAATGACAACAGCCACTTCATCAATGGTAGGTGAATTGAACCTCCTTGTGTGTTCACCGGCAGGTGTTTTGTCAGCTCGAATAATAATATTATGGCTATCAGATGGCATCCGATCCAATGCTATTTTGAACATGTTTACTAAATTGTTATTCTGATGAAGAAACATTTGTAATTGTTGGACAATGGTTCTCTTCACTGTTGGGTTGTGAGCACAACGATTATTAATTTCCGCATCTGAATTGCCCATAAAATAAATTTGTAAAAATTGATGATCTGCATCAGGTAGTGGTAACAGAGTTCCCAGTAAGTGATAAATTTGTCCTTGTATCTGTAATTTTTAAAAATTTGTCCATTAATTATTTCCGATATATATATTTTAGTACAAACTTGAATAATATAAAAAAATATTCTTATATAATACCTTGAAAGTGGGCATGAAATTGTCTTGTATAATATGTGTAGCACCAAATGATGTCATCTGGAAACAATTGTTATATTTCTGAATGTTGGTCAAGAAGTGTTTAGAATCATTTCCAATCCCAGAAACTAAAGAGCGTAAAGGATCTGGTGGTGGGACCAATTGTGGCAATTTTACTTTGCCTTCAGCACAACATAATCCAGTAGATTCACCAGTGTATTTTAACGCCTTACAATATTTACAAATTGTTTTCATTTCCCCAATTGTTACCGATTTGTCGGCACAATAATCAATTGCCGGATCATAGTGGAATGCAGCTCGTTCAAGAATCACAGGAGCACTGCGTCTGCGGATTCGCTCAATTTCATTATGTCTAGCTTGCTGTTGTTGTGTTCGATGTGCACGAACTCGTTGCATTCTAAGCCTATCTCCTACATTGTCACTCACTAAAGAACGCAATTCTGACATAGCAATACGACTATTTTCTTGATCTGTCTGTCTCTGGTCATCAGTGCGGTTAGCACGTGAGGTAGCTCTTCGCACATTTGATTGACTACGACGACCTAAGTCAGGTCGTCTTCTCCTCGGCATCGTAAATTGTAATTGATCAATGTGAGAAAATTTCCCGCTTATTTAGCAGTAAAGTGTCACTATCACAAAAAAGAGCACATTACTTAAAATGTCACTATCACAAAGGATCACCAAAGTAAAGAAAGTTCTCGCGCACGTAGCCACAAAGATAGATATAATATCGTAATACTTTTATTCGTACTCTGAAATGCGACAGGATGGATTGACATATCAGTTAGTTGTCAAATCTCATGTCAAATATTATGATTGCGTTCAGAAATTTAACTTAAGATTTATAAGTTAATTTGTGACAAAACTTAAGATTTATCTTTCGATTTCTATATAGTCTTATTAAAAAAATAATCCGACAGATCAACAACTGAAGTTAGCTCAAAATGGGTTTTTCGAAGCCGACCACTATTTATGTACTATGTATTTTGAGACTATGCAATTTTGTCGCGTTCGCGATTCACTTCCACTTTTGTTGAGTTTCAGAACGCGATATTAGAACCTCCAACGCGCACGCGAATTTGAACTTTATGCAGCGGTAATAAATTACAAATTGACTCTCCATTTTATTTAGAAAACGTTGGTATGGGAAATAGAAAAATACTGTTTTGAGGATTTTCCCGGCAATTATTCGAATTTTTCTCACCTTTTAAACCTTCCCTAGACCACCACGAATAATTCAAGACCAAGATCAGATGAATCCGTTCAGTCGTTCTCGAGTTTTAGCGAGACTAACGAACAGCAATTCATTTTTATATATATAGATGAAACATTACACTACTTTCAAAAGAAACGATCCATATCTTGAGATCTATTGATTAAATTTCTACTAAATAAAGATGGATGGATACTGTAACTCTTCCTCTACCTAATTAAGTATAAATAATACCATAACTATTGGTCGTTATTTTACAATCTATTATTTTCTAGAAGAAGTGCGGTGTTACAACTTACCTCGTGCTTGGGGCAAGTTGTAACATCTACCGGGGCAAGAAGTAACGACAAAAAAAACGACAATAATACCTCTAATCATTTATACTTTGTTTATTTTTAACAAAATTCACATCTTTCTAAGTAATTCTTATCAAAAATCAACTCAAATACACTCTTTCAGTAATCAACACTTAAAAATTAAGTAATTAACAGTTTTATTCAGTTCAACACTACTTATAATTATCATGGCAGTTTTAAATCACAGTAAGTAATTAAATTATTTTTATCTAAGATATGCTTTGTAATTATATCTTCTTAATAGCTATGTAACAAAGTATTATATTTATGTAAGAATCAACATTTGCGGGGTTTCATTATACTTAAATTCAGTCTTCATTTGAGATACAATTAATACAAATAAAAGATATAATGTCTCCTGTAACACATTCTACATGTGCCCACATCTTACAAATAATACACTCTATCCAATCTTCTTTCTTCGTATCTGTATAAGCTTCATCACATACCAGACAATTCTACTCTTCTTCTGCTTCAGATTTGGAATCTGAACATAAAATCTTTTTTTTAACTCTGTCCGCTCCGGTTTTATTATTTGTTGATTTACCTTTGGCTTTTCCCGTTCCCTTTCCTTTCCATTTTCCTTTAATTTTGTCATCTTTTTTCTGTTTTTTCCTCATCTTTTCCTCATATTCCTTTTGTAAAGCTTCCTTTTCAGGAGTGTCCGTCAAGACTGTAGATTTTCTTTTACGTCTGCTCTTTGTACTAGTTTTTCTTGGTGGCGCCTTTGGTAAAGGCCTAATCTTCGATGGCGAGAAAGTTTTTTGTAGACCGGAGCAACTCGGAGTTGGTTCGTTTGCATTTTCGATTTGGCTTATAATTTCCGTGGTGCTTATATCAACTTCAGGGACAGACTCTAATAGCTCTGGATTTTCAAGATTCAGAGATATATTATCTGTGACATTTACGTCATCTGGCTCTTGTGTAGGATCTGGACGATCAGTAACATAAGATGGCGCAAAGTCGGAGTCTTGGAAAATATCAGCATTCAAAGGCCATAAACCTGAACCTTTAAATCCACTCATAATATTAGCAGGGTTTAGGGCAAGCGGTAACGACCTTCACAATACCTGGGATGTCATATATTGTCATCGTTTTCCCTGGATTGTTGTGCATCCATGCTGTCTGTGCCCTATTCGTGTAATTTTTAAAAGGACCGTACACTCCTACGTCTAAAGGTTGCAAATTGTGGGAGCAGTGCGGGGGAAACGATAACATGATGACATTATTTTCCTTTGCTTTTTCAACCACTCTAATATTCACGTGTGAGCTATGGTTATCAAGTAGCAACAGAACTGGCTCTTCCTTAGTGGGTTTAGCGTGCTTGATAAAATGTTCCATAAAAATTAAAAATTCTTTTTCGGTCATCCATCCGGAGGAATTACCAGCACCAATGCAATCTGGAGGTCCACCACGAATAAATATTTCAGAATATTTAAGCCTGGGGAAGACAAACATTGGTGGGATAAAATTACCCGCAGCGTTAGAGGCACAAGCAAATGTCACAAGAGTTCCCCTCTCAGCCGATGTGATAGCTCCAATTTGCTTTTGGCCACGAGCAGCTACTATTTTCTTAGCTTTTTGAACCGTTGTTACCCCTGTTTCATCAATGTTCCATATTCGAGAAGCATTAAACTGATATTTTTGGAGAAGTTTTTGATATATTTCAAAGAATGCATTAACGTTAGCCTTATTGAAAGATGTCGCTCGACTTAAAGACGTCGCTTCTGGGGTCCTTAGAGATAAATGTGAATTTCTGCGCATAAAATTTTGGAACCAGTCAGTACCAGCCATTTTATTTTGATGCCAAGAAAGAGGAATATTTTTACCACAAAGCTGCACACCGCATTGGTAAGCTAGTTTCCTTACTTCTATAGGAAGTAGTCCAAAATATATATCGGCGCACTTGAGTAGATAGGAAGCTATCTTACCTTCCTCTTCTGCAGTAAATACTTGTCTAGACTTAACGTAACCAACTCTTAATATTTCATTATTCTTCTTTTTCTTTATGTATCTATAAAGAGAAACGTGACATAATGCGAAAGTCTGGCTAGCTTTCCGAATACTCCATTTTTTTTCTAAAACTTCAGCTGCCGCTAACTCGTACACTTCTTGGCTTTGTGTTGCCCGCTTTGACTTTCTTTTATATACTCTCATTCTAAAACAAAGGAAAAAAGTAGGTATCTACATCATAACTTGGGGCATGTTGTAACATGTTACAACAAGCCCCGCGATTTTGTTATAACTAACCCAATGGTATGATTTTTAACATTTATCAAGATAACTATTTAAACAATTAAGAAATCATAAAAACTGTTACACATTATCAGAGATAGATAAATTTGAATGGAAATAAGATACAGAAAATTTGAAATTAGTCGATATTCAAAACTCAAACCGAAATTTTACGACATCACCAAATTATATTACCTGGCAGAAATGGAGTGCGTACTCACTACCGCTCACTGCGCCGGCCGGCGGGGCACAGGCTATGGGAACATGATGCAGCGCGGTTTATAGGTTAATGAAGTCAAAGAAATACGTTAATAGCGTATAAGGTCCTTAGTGAAAAGAGCCTGTTACTACTTACCCCTGTTACAACAAGCCCCTCGCTCCCCTACTTAAAAATAAACATGACTTGGTTTAAATTTGGGGAACGTGAAAGAAATAATGACGTTCCAAGATTGTAATCGACACTGTCCACTGCATTAGGGAAATGTAACCAAATTTTGATATTTTTATGTTTCTACTTTGTGTGAGCAGTGAGAGTGTGAAGATATTTAATATTTCATTCTTCCGTGCGCGAATCAAACCCGCAACCGTCGCGTTTACAGTCACAGTAATGTATAGTATAGTTGCGTCTGATGCTGTACCGGTCGGCCCCACTCTCCAATAATATCAAAAGCTTACCCTAAAATTGTTTAAATCACAAACAATTTGTCTTCATCCCTTGGGCGATATAAAAAACTTTGTACCGCCATAAGGAAAAAAAAACGTCTGTAAATTATTTACTAAAGTTTTCTTCTAAAACACAAAATCCTTTGGGCCTTCCCAAAGGAGGCACGTTAGAAGCAATATTTGAGTAGAGGATCAATATTATTTTACCAGGTGTTGGATGAACAGAAAATATTTTATAAATAGAGGCTGTCGCGGCGCCGTGGGACAGCGATTGTAGACACGATGCCCACGTGCAGTCGATGCAACATTGTCGCTATAACATACCTACTGTTATAGCGACAATAGAATAAAGCAAATATTTAAGAGGTTTCTCATACCAAAACGTGATTATTTTGCCTCCATTATTTTACAGATAATGGTATATTTCCTTCCCCTGAGCGGGATCGAACCTGTAATCGACGTATTTACAGTCACATTCTTCTGCGACTGCACTTGAGGTGGCACATGTAGAATTAGACGCTACTATAGTCAGATTCCTCTGCGCTATAACAAACTCCAACTCTTTATTAAATATATCGGTCAAGTACTTCATCAAAACTTTATGTATGCCTTTAGGTCCTCGTTAAATTGAAAAAGGTACGGCAGCTTCTATATTTTTATTTTATTTGTAAACAAGTATAAATGTACGACGGAGGTATATTCTTACTCTAATGAGATCGTTGTCGCGGGGACGCGTCGCTAACTTGTTAGTTAATTACGAGCAGCAGTCGAGTACCGATGTGTGTAGTACGTGAGGATGAGACGAGTCATATCTAAGTTACAATAAATAATAAAAAGAAATCTATAATTATTATAACAAAAGGTACGGTCCATGAGTAAGAAATAATAATAAAAAATAATAGTTTAAAAAAATCAACGCTGCGCTTTACTTTGTTTAGACCAGACTTATTTACTCATAATAGGAAATGGAGATTCTTAACACTAGGTTCCCATGTTCACTTATCGTACCCTGCTATATGCAGCATGAAGCTATAAAAAAGACAATGCGGCTTTGGCCTCTGCCAAACAACACGGAGTGTATTGATTTCAGGTGGTAAGCGGGGAATGGAGTAACTTAACACTCGGCTCTATCTTCTTCAATACAATTTCATAATATCAGTCATCATTTCATATCAGTTTAATATAATAATTGCATAAATACTTCATATATCAAAAAATTGGTTTCTTTCTAAAATTAACAAATTTAACAAACATGTTGTAGACTTGTAGATACATACTTACATATAATTAA
>DWER01000020.1:0-10467 GCA_018246395.1 Heliconius atthis
TAACTCCAACAGTCGTTTAGATAATAATTATTAAAAAAATATTTTTTACGTTCATACATCAGACCTTTACACCAACGTTATAGTAATCACAATCAAAGGCACTGGTTAAATTTATGCGGTAGAAATATTTACTTGTATGTTTTTTTTTATTTTGTTGAATGAAATAATACCTTTTAAGCCAGTCGATGCCAAGAGGCACAAGCGTGCGACTGTAAGCACGATAGTTTATCAGTTCTATTCCTACTCGAGGAAATGAAATATTTAATGTTTTTATTTCCAAAACGGAGTGTCTTAACACAAGATTCCCAGGTTTCTTCTGCAATACAGTGTGAAGCTAAAAAAACCGGACAAGCGCGAATCAGGCTCGCCCACCGAGGGTCCCGTACAAAAATTGGAATTACTGAACCCATTCATCTGATAAACTCGTTTGAACTATGCTTTAATACCAAATTTTTCCCACCTTTTAAGTCTATTATTTTTTAGAATATAACAACAAATGTATAATTTTCTTTTTCCTGAACTAATACTACCTGCAGATGTTAGCTGCCAAAATCATAATTCTAGGTCAACCGGAAGTACCCTATTCATTTTGATTCCCGTTAGTATCGAAATACGCGTTTTTACGATATAAACGGCCATATCTGTTTTTTTAAGTAACTGTAGAAATACATTTTTTCCAACAAATCATGGGACATGAGAGATTTGAGCATATGGTTTGAATTTCAAATCGATATATCAAAGCACTTCTGAGATAACGACAAAGTGATCTTATAATGGATCCTTTTTTCCTTAAAAGAAAACAATACCTACGTAGGTCGTACGTTCGGTCGGTACGTTCTAAGTAGGTACTTAGAAACTTAGAAAAAATACTTAAACATTTAATCGTAATTTTAATACAAAACTCTTTTGTGGCTTCTGACTAATAAATAATAGTAAAATACATTTGTTAACATAAACACGGCAAGTCCTCGCATACATATATTATAACAATGACTAAATTAAATTAAATAAGTACGTTAAAACTACAATATCTACCATTAGTAAAATTAAAATTATTTCTTGTCACAATTATTTTTAAAATATTGTATCCCACAGCCCTTTTTCTGACTATTAGTAATTTTGTGATAAGTAAGTAAACGTATAAAGAAAAGTTAGGATAAAGAAACTGATACTTATAATAGTATCGTTAGTTAGATATACAATTTAAAATTTTATAAAGGTATGAAAATAAATCTACTAATATATTAGACTACCCTGTGCTCATTATTAAATTTATATTCTTTTGATCTTACTTGGTCTAATGCTTCACCCAATTGAACAACAGTATTCAGATCATACTCATGAATATCAATTGCTTTACATAAATCCTGTTTAAAATACATATGTCAAAATTAATAACATACAAAATTATATAGTTTTTCATTATTAAAATTATCGACTTACCTGATATTTATTGAGTTGGTCGACCTTTTCTTCTAATGTAGCTTTTGGAGTGTATGTCTTTAAGCTCATTTCTGTATCACTCAACCAGTGTTGAAGTCGATCATTAGCAGCGTCAAATTCTATCCACTGTTGAATTTTCTCTTCTATTCCTCGTTTAACATCATGTACTGTAGCAGTAAATTTTTCTAAGTCCGCTCTTAGTAATCCTAATTCACGTGACATACCTTCTTTACCGCGCGGAGAAAGCTTTGATGCTTTACTATCAATAAGATCGGACAATATTTTTAACTTAGTATTTCCATTTGGAATTGCATCTAAAAGTTCTTGAATTTTAGCCAGCTTACTTTGTAAGGCTGCCTTATTACCCGTAAAATCTGAGAGTAAATGTAAACGGTCCCATAAATGTTTTTGATAATCTTGAAGAGACTTCTGCTGGTCAGTGAATTGCTGGTAGACGTCAAAGGCATTTTCATGTTTATCGATTATTTGCGAAAGTTTATTAGAGAGAACATTATATCTATCCCACACTGATTGTATAATAGATGTCATTTTCTCACTTTCATCTTTTCCTGAAAGAATACTTGCCGCAACATTTTTAGCCTTTTCAGTAACAGATTCAATAACTCTTTTGTGTGAATGTATTTCTTGTGAAAGAGCTTTATTTTTAAGTAATCTTGATTTTATTTCTTGAGCTGAATTAAGAACAACTTTTTCTTCAACTTCAACAAGTTTTTCCTTCTCATCTAACCAAGACAAAGTTTGCTGTAAAATATCTTGATAGCTAGACCATTGCAAAGCTTGTGACTCGAACTCCTTTTGCTGTTGTAGAATGCTATCATTAAGCTTATCCCACCTTTCCCTGAGCTCTCTTATTTCTGAACGAATGTTTTCTCTACCGTTAGCTGCAGTCTCTGGTAAGACTTTATCACCAGCCGTAGAAAGAATAGTTATTTTATGTTCTCCATTTTCTCTTTCTAATAAGAAAACTTGCAACTTATTACCTTTACTCTCAATGCTTAATTTATCTTCCTTAATTATCATTTGCGATAACTGTTCTTCTAGTGGTTTTAACCATGCATCAAATTCATTTCTTAATTGAATATATTTCTTATGATCAGAGACTAGTTCCAGCCAATGGTTATTAATATCTTTAGATATTAAGTGAAGTTGTTGATATCGACTGCTTATTTGTATAACAAGGGGTTTTAGTCTTTCTACTCCACACAACAATATTAAACTATGTGAGTCGTCCACAAATGCATCAATTTCTTTTTCTTTAGCATAAATCTCATTTCGCAAACTGACATACCTCTGGAGTTGCTCTTCTTTCTCTGGTAATGTTGAACATAATGTTTGATCCCGACACTTTGTTTCCATATCTTTGAGCCATGCAGTTATAGATTCTATTGAAGAATCAAATTTATTCCAAATCTCAAGAGTGTGCTTTAATTTCTGTTCGGATGCAATAATGTTATCAACGGCTTTAGTTAATTGTTCATGTAAATTTTTTATTTCGCTTTTTATACTTGCATTACCAATTTCTGAAGTACTTTTACCGACGCTAGCAAATACACTTCTGATTTCATCTAGCTTTCTTGATCCAACTTTCTCGATGTCCTTTAAAGCCACAGCAGATTGAAGTTTCCTGACGATTTCAGGTTTTTCACCAATAGCATTTTCTATGTCAAGTAATTTTTCAGACTGTGAGCCTAGCCATTCTTTAAATTGCTGAAGAAGACGAACAAGATCTTCATGCCTTTTAACACAATCTTCTAGGTTATCTTGGAGATTTTGGGACTTCGTTACGATATTCTGGAATAATTGCTTAATTGACTGTAAATATACGTTCAAAGATGCATCGTGAGTTTGGTCAACTAATTGCTGAGCTTTATCACAAACAGATTCAACAAGTTGCATATGCGACATAATTTCTTGATGCAGAATTTTATGGTTTAATAATTGAGCTTTCTTTTCTTCTAAAGAAGTTTTGAGCTCAGTATGACGCTGCATTGCTTTTTCTACATCTTTAAGCCAGTTAGTTAATTGTTCTTGAGCTAAAGAAAAATCTGAAAATTGAAGAAGACACTGATCTAATTTATTGACTGTATCTTGGAAACTGTCGCCGAAGCTATCCCATAATGTTCGTATTTTACGAATTTTCTGCCTAATTACTTCCCTGCCATCTGGACTTGTATGGGCATAAAGTTTTTCACCTAAGCTAAGAAATTCTTCAAATGCTGGTGTTTTCTTATTTCTACTCTCATACAGTTCCTTTGCCTTATTTTGTTTTTCTTGTAACACTTCATAATCTCCTACAATTTCATTTAAATCTTGTAAATCGCCTAGTATGCCCGTAAGCCATTTCTCCATATTTTCATAATCGTTTTCAAACGCTTGATGCTCAGATACAAATACTTCATATTTTGAAATTATTTCATTTACTAAGTTATTCAGAGTATGGTATCTAGTAACTAGCTTAGATGTTTTTATCATTAAATCGGACTCTCCACTTACATTTTGTTTATCTGTTAAAGCTATAAACTCAGCATTTTTCGATGCAAGTTCACTTTGAATTTCTTTAACCTTTTGTAAATGTGCAACTTTAGACTCTAAGTTACTTTTCAAACTTTGATCTCTAAGCTGATTTTCTTTAACTTTCAGCCATTCATCCAGCTCGTCTAATGTTTTTTGACTTTCGTTCCATTGTTTAATTGTATCCTTTAGTTTTGTATCCTGTTCCTTACATTGCTTAGTGAATTGGTCCCATGTTGTTTTTAATTGCTCATATTCGCTTATAAGCACTGGGTGTCCATTTGGACTCGTAGTTTCTAAAACTTTATGTAGTTGTGACTTTAATCCTTCTAAATCGCTGTCAATTTCTTGCGCTTTTGATACAATTTTTTCGATTGCAGCGATTCTGGAATCCACATCGTCTTTTTGTGAAACCACTGTATAGCTAATCATAGAATTGTCAGCAATAACATGATTTAATCGATCACGGATTTCTTCAAAAATTTGTACATATTTATCATGGTCAATTACGTGAGACTCATATTGAGAAATTCGATTAGCAAGTCCTGATGATATATTTTTGTAGCGATCTACAATATTCTTGAGGCTCTCTTCAGCATCGTCATCTGGCATAAGTTTTAGCTTTTCAGTTAATTGTGACAGCATCGATTGATGGAGTTCTACTTCTTGATATAATATTTTGGTAGTGTGAAGGTGAGCTTTTTTCTCAGGAAGAGTAGAGGACAATTTAAATTCTCCTATTTCCATTTCTTTATCACTAATCCATTTTTGAACTTGGTTGAAAGTATCATCAAATGAAGATCTTTTATTTATTGTCGTTTCTATATCTTTTATTACGTTATTTAAAGAATCAACAGAATTTTCGAAATAATCCCTTAGTGCTCTTAGTTCATTTCTTATTTGTTCACGAGCTTCTGGAGTTACGCCACTGAAAAGAGCTTCTCCAGACTCTATAGCACTATTAAGTAATTTTTGACCAACTTCTTTGTTTTCATTTAATTTCCTTACTTGTTCTAAATCTGCAGTAGATGGTTTCGCATGCTTACTAAGTGCCGCAATGTCTGCAATTTTCGCATTAGCATCTTGAAGCCAATTTTTAAATTCTACAATAGATTTATCGTATTTAGCTTTGTTGTTTTGAAGATCTTTTAGCCGATTTATATGGTTATCCATAAATTTATTTATTGCCTGATATCTTGTTTCTAAATGGTTAATATATTGTGAGACTCTTGAATCAGGATTGCGAGATAAAACTTTTTCTCCTATATTTGCTAATTTATTAATTTCAATTTCATATTCTCTGATTTCTTGTCTTCTTCTTTCAATTTCAGATATCTTCTGCTCCATATCATCGATATCAAGAAGTGTAGCAGATTCTTGTCTTACTTGATTTTCTTTTTCCTTCAGCCATTCAGAAACATTTTCTAAAAGACTTTCATAGTCCTGCCACGCTTCAAGATTTTCTTGTAATCGTTTTTTAATCTCATCATAATTAGAAGTTGAAACCTCCAAATTCTTTTGGGCTTTTTCAGTTTGTATTGCTGCCTCCTGTGCACTCGATGGTTCAGCTACAATCCGTAAAATTTCATATGCTTCTTTAAGGTCTATTACTTTTTGTTTGCAATCAGATATTCCATTTTCAACGTCTGCAAGAGCAGCATTTTTGACTTCTAAATTATATTTATCACTATTGACGTCTGGCATGCACCATCTTGTTTTATCGTCTAATATTTTTAAGTTTCTATTAAGCATATTTAATTTATCGGTAAATAATTTTTGAAGGAATGTGAGTAAGGTCGTTTCAGTTTTATTTGCATGGACAAGTACACTTTCAAATCGTTTTTGTAATGTGCTCAGTTCTTTAGGTACTAATGATTCATAAAAACCTGGATAGTTTGAGTTCATTTCAGATACATTTTGAGCAACGTTATCTATGTCATCATTAAGATTCTGCAAATCAATTTTGCAGGACTGACATTTTTGAAGGCGATCTAATATTTTTGCATTATCCCCTGACATATCATCACATTTAATAATGTCATCTCGAATTTTACTTATATTATCAGACAGTCGCTTAATCAGGTCTTTCAATTTATTTTCTCTTGATTCTAAAGAGGACACCGCGCTTTCTAAATTATCAGCGAGCGTTTGTAATGCTTCAAATTCATTATCTAGATAATCAATTATAGATGATACCTGGCCCATTGGAATATTTTTATTTAAATTAGTAATTTGTTCGCATTTAGCTTTAATACTATTTTTTAAACCCAAATAAATAGGCAATTCTTCTTTATATTTCACAAGATGATTCTGGCCAAACCTTATTTCCAAATTATCACAAGCATTTGCTAGATTCTGTCCTGTTTCACTCAGCCATGTTACTACTTGGTTTTTGGTATCGTCGATTTGTCTCCATACTATTAGTTGAGATTCTAGGTCCTGAATTCTTTTAATAATGGCATCGTTTTCTTTTTCCCAGTGTGTTTGTGAATTCAAGAAAGCATTCTCCAATGGAGTTGTATCGAAACCACCTAAAGTAGATGCTTGTTTAAGAATTGATTGTTTAATAACATCCATTTGGTCTAAAAGTCCTTTAGATCTCTTCAAAAGCTCATAAGATTTTTTTGCTTTATCTAAGAACTGAGCAGTTTGTACATAATCATTTGGTGCATCTTTACATTCTTTTTGCAATTGTTCAGCTCTACTCATTTCTCTATCAAAAGCAATAGTAAAATTTTTAAGTTCTTGTAGTGTGGATGAAAGCAGAATATATTTATTCTTCGTGTCACGGACGGCATTTACTACTTGATCCCAATTATTATCAGCTGCAGTAAGAGCATTTTGAATTGTGCCCATATTAGGTTGATCTTCTCTCATCAAGTGGAGTCCTTCTTCTCGAAGCTCTTTTCTTACTGCTTGTTTGTCTTTTAATTCACTATCAAGGCTATCTAATTTTTCAGTCATTTCTTGTATAGTATTTTCTGTTAATGGTACCGGCTGTTGTGCCATTTCACTTAATACAGATTGCACGTTATGTAATATTTCGTTTAAAGCTTTATTTTGTACATTAAATGTATCCCATCTCGCACCTACTTTTTGTACTAGGTCCCTCTTTGACGTAACTAGATTTAGTAAAGAATCCGCTTTTAGTTCAATTTCTTTTATTAAACTATTTGGTGGTATGATTCTACCCGAATTTTGATCTGTCACTTTAATTCTTGACGGTCCGTCTAGTAACGCAACATTACTTTTCCATTCAGGAATTTTCGTTATAATATTTACCAATTCTTGACGAAGTGCTTCATAACTTTCGGGTGTTAATTTGGGACCCTCTATTTGGTACTGAATATGACTAAGTTGTTGCTTGTTATCTTCATACCAGTTTAATAAATCTGACCATTTTTGTAAGATACCTTTATTTTGTTGGATATTTGATTCAATAATTTGATAATGTTGAGCAATGTTAGAATATATGTCACTTAATGACCTAGTCTCTTCTGGATGAGACACTAAAGTTATATTTTTTACTTCATTATAAATATCAGTAAATTCAGGAGTTTTTGCTGCATGTTCTTGAAGTAAAACGTGCATGGATTGTAGCGTTGGTTCTACTTTATCAGCACTAATCTGATCATAGCTTTCTGTCTTTCTTCGAAAATCAGTAATCCAATTGTCGAAATTATGAAGTTTTGTCAAGAATTCCTGCCTAACAATAATTTTGTCGGATAAATCATTTACTCTAGTTCTAACAGTTTCCGCAAGAGCATTAGTGCGATCTTTAATATCAGCTATTTTATTTTTCAAAATTGTTGCTCCTTCGGGTTGAACACTATGACAAATATTATCACATATTTGAGATAGGCTTATTATTTTAGCTTGTTGCTGGGAAATTTCATTACCGAATGACTTAAGTTTGTTTAATTCTCTATCTAATTTTTCTACTTGTGGCGTTTCAACATTCACGCTACGTGTACTGAGCAATTTTTCTCCATTTTCTATCCAAGTTTCTAACTTCTCAGCATCTCTCTCGAAGTTCTCCCAATTGCTTACAACCTTGTCCAGTTTGTTATTCCATTGATCTGCCAAGTCGTGTACGATTGCCCATCTTGAATGAATGGCATCAACTTCATCTGGAGCGCTCGTTTTCCCAGACAATTGATGACTCACACTAGATAAAATCTGCAAATTCATCAGTTGCTTTTCACAATCGGTGACCAGGGCTCTCGATTGTTGCTGAAGTTGCTGAGCTTCAGGTAACGTTGCAGGTTTCGGAACATTCCCTAATTTTATTTCCGCTTCCTCTACCCAAGGTTTTATTTCTGAAACGCCTCTTTGATACCTCTGCCAACTGGCCAGGTCATGTTCTACAACTTTAGTTTGATGTTCAATTGAACGTTGCAGGTCTGCCATCATTTTTTCTAACAATGTTATTTCACCTTTAAGTTTATTAGCATCTTGACCACGATGTTCCAACGCTAGCTTAGTTCCTTGTTCTGCTACATTCCTAACAGTTTCTAATTTTTCAGCAATCACTTTTTGCAAAAATTGGGATTTCTCAACACGTTCTTCCGGTGTAATGTTTTCGGACCGAATTTGAGAAATTAATAATGGACTTTCTTTTTTAATCCATTCGCGAACATGTTCTAGTTTACTTTCAATTTTAACCCATTCATTATTGAACTTTTCTAGATTATGTACTTTAGATAGCACTTCGTCCTGAGCTCTTTCTAATTTATGTTCGATTATCTGTAGATCTTTTTCAATGACTGGTTTAGGTTTATTGGCAGTTAGAGTTTGTAACTCTGCGTAAGTTTGTTGAAGCTGGGGTAATTTTTCAGCTTTTGCACGTTCCAAATCTGTATTGATAGCTTTAGTTTCTTGCAATTCTCTGCTGATGTTAGTGACGCCAAGTTCTAAGCCTGGATGAGCAACATAATTTTCAATCTGATTGATATCAGAAAGCAATTCTTCTTTCTGATATTCATAGTTAGACCAAACTTTTTGTGTATCACGTAATTTATGTAACCGCTCCGTATTAGATTCGTAAGCTGTATTCCAACCCGTTTCAAGATTTCGTACATCTTCTCTAACAAAGGCTGGGGCATTCGCATCTTTAATTAGTTCTTTACCCCTATGTAACATAGACATTACTGATGGTCGTTGTCTATCTAATTGGTGTACAGCTGCTTGCTGCTCTAAGACAAGCTGTTCAACGTGTTTTAGTGATTGCAAATCTGGTTCTTCCTTAGCTTTTTCCTTTGCAGTTTCAAGGATACATATAACTTCGTGTACCTCTCGTCTGTACGTATAGCATCTTGTATATGTTTCAGTTTTAATCATAGTAATTTCAATAGTAGGGATGAGATTCTTATAACGAGCTATGAGGTTTTCCAATTTAATTTGTTCTTCTTGGGCTTCAGTATCAGAACAATGGTTAGAGAGCATGTCTAATGTTTGCACTAACCATTTCATATCTTCACGTTTCCGATCTGCTTCTCGGCAAATATTCTAAAATAAAGTTCAAGAAATAGACAATATATGTATGTTAAGATGTATAATATTACAAATCAGTATAAATAAAGTTACATAAATAATAACTACTTGTAATGGGATTGTCACACTTTTGACTGTACGCAAGATTCGTGGGTATAAAATGTGCAGTATTGGTTTTATATTGAAAAATAATGTTAAATAGAATAATTAATTATACTAATATGTAATATAAGCTGAACAAAGAATTACTTTCTATAACTAAGATCACGTATGTTGTATGCAGTATAGTTACCATTAATTCCTTTAGCTGATCCAATGAGAGCATTAAGGAATAAATATATAATAAGTAATCATTTGAAAGACTAAGGACCAAGCTTTACCGGTTACGAATAAAGTTTCAGATAGTTATCTGATATTTGATGCAGTCTACCAGATAGACGGTACTGATAACTTATTCTATTTCACCTCAAACTGCCTGATGTAATTCTCCCTGATGATATTTGTGTACCGGATCATTTGTTCTGGTCAGTTAATACTTGTTAGTTGACGGAAAAGCAACTTAATAATTGACGGAACGGCAACAATGCAAATAAGATTTTTTTGTGTTTCGTTATTACTACATAAATTATCATGTCATTTGAAAAGGTCTAAGTAAAAGTAACAAAATTATACTTGAAAATTAAAAAAGATACTTTCAGGTCCATATTAGCCACTTTAATGGGCTGATACTTTATATAGTTCATCTGTTTTAACCAGCGGTAAATCTAGCCCTTAATAAAATTTATATCTAGTGACAGAAATAATAAATGTATAAAATAAAATTATAAAATTACCTGGAAAATGGTTTTCTCTTTTTCAAAAGCTTCAGCAGAATCAACTTCTCTTACAATACTGTCCATAGTTTTATCGACATGGTCCATCCATTTCTCCATTTCCCGGAACTTCTCTCTATACGAATCCCATTTGGCTGGTATTCTTTGTAATTGTTGTCTAAAGTGC
>DWER01000021.1:0-10386 GCA_018246395.1 Heliconius atthis
GTATGTAACAATTTCTCCTGACACGTTTTCGGCGAAGGCGATTTCTCGCATAACTTAATCTGTAAACGTTGGTGTTGTATTTTGGTCTTATGTCTTTTGCAATATCGAATTAGACTTCGAATGAGTCTTCCCTGATTTCGTTAGGCCTTAGAAGTTTCTTTACACTCAGACCACACTCCTTTGTCGGTACCCAATAGCGGCACATCTACAAAATTAAAAGTAATAAGGGTCTAAAATTCAAATTAATCCAAATGATGTTATATATTTGCACTGCACTTGTTGCATATGTGCGCTGACCATCAACGCCGTCGCAATAGATCACGATATATATATAAATCGCTAAATTGAGTCGTGCTGTCTGTCTGTAAATATATTCGTGATAGTTGGACATCTCTACACAAATATTTCTTCTAAATCACTACAGATAACAAGCGTCTTCAAATTTAAAGAATTATAATAATAGATGATAAGCAATTACTATTTTATCTAATTAATTAGACAAATATTTAAAGGGTAAGGCCTCTAGTACCTAGCACCGTCCTTGTGAGGACGTAATATAACTAAGCGCGCAGGTTTTGTCTGCTTGCCCCCACCTCTTTTGTAATTAATATTGATTGCATTTTTGAAATGGGCATGTTGCACATGCGCGCTTGCAATCTACACCGCCCCAGTAGACCGTAATAAACTGCTGAATCCAGTCGGGTTTTCTGTTTGTTTTGACAATTTTTAATAGTATTCGTGACTGTTTTGAATCTAGTGCCCTACGCAAATATTCCTTTTATACCACTTCAGGTAACTGGCATCTTCTAATTAAATGCATTATAACAATTTGAATTTGCGCCTAACGCCTTTTTATGGACATAATATAAGTGCGCGCGTAGATTTTGCCTACTGCGCCGCCCCCCACCCCTTTTGCACTTTATTGATTGCTTAATGGCAAAGTGCATGATGCACATGCGCGCTGATATTTTTGTGTCTATTGTGTATCTAGTGCTCTACACAAATATTTCTTCTTAACCACTTCAGGTGACTTCCGTCTTTCAATTCAAAGCATTATAATAATTTGAATTTACTCTTCTTGAGAACGTCTGTATATATGCGCGCGCTGATCTTATCTACCGCCCCCCACAACTATTGCACATTTGCAATGGGCATTTTGCACATCGCACTGAAGGTTTTAATTGCACCAGTACATCATGATAATCCACTGAATCGAGCCGTGTTTTCTACTTATAATCTAACGTCACGCTGTGTTTCTAATATTATTTGTTGTTATTCTATCAAATTATGTTGACGGAACAATGTAAAATGTTAAAGTCAACCTCGTTCGAGGAGTTAATAAAAATACGAATGTAAATAAAGATACGAAGATTTTGTCTGCTTTTCCTCAAACCCTAGCGCACTTTGCAACTTGCCCAAACGTGCCAGTTGCATATGCGCTGTGAGGATCATGGGAAGTGCTCCCCTATAGACCGTGCTTTGACCGACATTTTGAGACCATTGACATAATGTATACCTAAATGTCATACAGCTTATGTCATATGAGGACGTTAGAAAATGGACGTATCCATGTCTCTCTATCTCTACAGTACCTAAAATAAATAGCTAATTCCTATTAATTGTTATGATATTTTGTTTTTTTCAGATTTGTTAAAAGTTTTGTGGATGACGTGGCGGCTTGGACGAATAACGCTTACGGTGGTTTGAGAATACCGACCAACCGAGTGGTGTATGTCCATGGGTCAATAGATCCGTGGCACGCCCTAGGGATGATTAATACCGAGGAATTGGATTCACCAGCAATATTTATTAAAGGTAAAAGAATTACAAATATGTGTTGATCTAAATGATGCATTTAAAAGCTTACGATTAGCATTTATTGTATGCCCGTATAATAGAATAGAATAGAATAGAAATAGCATTAACTAACTTAAATGTTTTACAATATACAATAAGGTACTTATATCTAGACATCGTTAAATTGTTGGTTTTGCTTTTCAGCATAGGCCACTCTCAGACCCTTCCACACCCACTATTGTCCATTGTTGTCCATGTTGCTCCCACTGATGCTTTTATGTCGTCTTCGCTTCTCCGTAGTAGTCGTCCTCTTTTACGTTTATGCCCTATAATATGTTTTTAAATTTTAAAACTACTACTTTTAAATTAATAAGTTATTTGGCTACCTATTTGAACATTCTTCATTCTGTTTTGGATTTTATTGAACTAGTATTAGTTAGGTATTCTTTTAGAGAGAAGTTGGGAAACAGTTTGATTTGGAACATGTTTATTTATTAATACAGGGACGGCGCATTGCGCGAATATGTATCCCGCCGCCGATTCAGACAACCCCAACTTGGTGGCGGCGCGCTTGGACATCAAACAGTACCTAGACGCCTGGATCAACCTCCCCTGACCCACTGCCAATATGACATTCTGAGTCAAAGGTCTCGGAATGTGGAAGAAAAGAAGAATTAAATAAAAGCTACTCTCAAAAGATTTTCTTCGCGACTTGGTTCAGCGGTTTGCGGTCTTCTCTTTTTAGTTTATTTTAGTTTTTATTAATTGATTAGATCTTAAAGTTTTTAAATTATCTTAACTTTTCAGATTTATTTTAAATCTTTGTAGGCGCGCTCTTATTATTATGTTTGGACATGCGTGTAGTCCCATGGTGTCTCGGCTCCGTGATGCACTCCGGCGCGGGACTATTGTTTATTTTAAAGAATCCAAAAGTTATTTATTTATTTTGGGAATCGTTATCTTGCTTAATGTCGCGAAAAAAATTGCCAGGTGGAAATAACGAAATTTAAGATCTAGACAAAGGTTAGGTAAGCATTATTTTGGCTATCTACAGAAGAAGGAAGAGTAATAAGATTAGATTTAAAATTACTAAAACCGCGCTGTAGTGGTAGAGCCCATAGTTTCTGGGACTCTTATAGTTCCGCGCCTGACTTCATCACATAGCACTTTATATGTTTTTTTTTTAAATATATTTTATTAGAAGTAAAATACCAATTTCTTAAACACTTATATGAAGACACGCGCAGTAACATGTGAGAAATGTGAGAAAAGTTAATATAAAAAAATATGACGGCAAGTTAATACGAGTAATATAAATGCGCACTTACGATGTTAGTGCGAAGTAGTGTTAACTATCGTTGTCTTGTTTCTTAGGAGTGGATTATACAAGAAATGGCATAAACAACGATACTATTTGTATTATCTCTTAAGATGTAATCGTCTTAGCTTCTTCACACGGAAGCATCGTGCGAAAGTTACATACTCGTACACTTCTAACAACAAATAAAGTAAGAATACTAAAGTAAAGTAATGGAATAAAGCGGCTCCGTGAACACAAAAATGATTTCTAAGCAATAGTGAAAATCTTTCTACGATGCTTCTGTTTTGTATGTTTCTTGCTTCATTAGGGAAAGGACAGTCTTGGAAAAGGTTTACTCTTATTGAAATAAGACTTAATTTTGCTATTTCGAACTGTAATAATATTTGTCGGATATTATTTTTTCAAGGGATAACACGCTCGGTGACACCCAGAAAGCTAGAAAAATTGCGTCAACCTGTACTTTATATTTATAATTTGAATTTGGATTTGAACTTTGGATAAATACTCCACCTCCCTGACTTAAATAAAATACAGACAAACGACAGAGAGAGAACCTACCTACCGATTCCGTGACTCCATAATTGTGACTTAGTTATAAGTATAATGAATCCACTGAACAATTTTCTCGGTTTCCTGCAAGAGTATAGATCACACATCCTGTATGTTGTCGATGTATGCTTATGCACAGTAACCTTGGATTGTATGCACTAGAATAGAGACGACCACAAATTTCGCATTTTTTTATATATCTATTTATATTTGTGTGTTTGTGCATATGTATATTTTTGGATGTTTGTTCATGGACCACAGCAGCCGCGAAGATTTAAAATAGTTCATGGACAAGCGCATTATAAATTTATATATAAATGTTTACTAGACATATTTACACGACATTTGAGGAGGTTCAAAATAAGGGAAAGTATTAAGTGCTTGCGCTATGGTGCACTGCCGGCCGCCAGCGGACGGCGCGCCTTCGCTGGGGATCGTTGCATCCCTTCCACATTAACATACCAAGCGCTTTGGCGGGATACCATAATGAATAAAGCGACAACTCGTGACCTCTTTGAAGCAATAACGTTTTGGTGTACTTAGTTTATCATTTAACGAGTTTTGTGTCATTTCAACCACGGAAACCTACCTCATGGTGCTACGATCGGCTTCCGAAGGCTACCTCGAGCGACTTAAGAACTCACCTTGCTCACCCTCTCGAGAAACTTTGCCTCTAGGCTGTCTTTGGACCTCGATGTACTTAAGAATAATTTTCATAGCGGATAGTCAGTACTGCGGTTTACACGCAACTCGCTCAGAGCGTGGCAAAGGTGGCAAGAGTTGTGTGATAAATCGTCACGCTAGTAATTTTAGGTGTTATGACCTCAACTAAAGCAATAATTCCGCGAGTTTTTCGACATAATCTCTTCCATACGACGCCGGTCTCGCGTGTAGCTTGATACGAACGCTCATTTATCAATTTACCAGCACACCTACACAGCGATAATGCATAGGAGTAACAACGGCTGCACAGCCTTTGTAGCTTAAGTGCCGGCGTCGCCACGCATACTTGCCGAATGACTGTGCCTTACCTGATTTAGACATAAGAGAAATATTACCGCTGACATGACATGCATGCATGCAGGCCTTGCCGATGTACAAACGCTTGTGGCAAAAACACGACAGATGAGGCTTATGTTTTCATAATGCTAGAAGTAGTATTCTCTTTTATTTTAAACTAATGTTATTCATCTGCACCTGCGTTTGGACTCAGGCGAGATGCGATCGCTAGTATATAATAGAGCGAAAATTGTGGTTGTCTAAGTGGGTCAGTTGTTCAAACCAAGTGGACATTGGACATGACGAAAGCCCGGACATGACGTTATATTTATTTTCTCTGTCAGTGAAGTGCAATAGAGTTGCTGTTTACCATCCGATGTTGTAAGATCTCCTGAGAGACACGAGGTACATGAGGTTCATTCATACCGTTTCTTCTATCTTAAGCGTAACCGTGTCACGGCGGAGAACGTACCCCTGTACTAAACGATTGAATTCGAAAGCAAATGATATATATCATTCATTAAATTCAATTCACATCCTAGATGTTACTTAAGTTAGTAAATTCGACGAATCTCGCGGAGTACCTACAATTATACAAATTAAGATCTGCAATCCTTCACCCAAAAGATTGTCGATTAGTTAACGTAAGTTCATACAATATGCTGCGAGTAAAAATTGGGAAGGAATGTTATTTGTTTTCGTATTTTCTTCTTCTGGGGGCAAATTTCATTCGAGTATAGTTTTATGCTTTGGGATTTATTTAAAACTGCTCTTGGAGTTATTTTCTTGACTTATTTTAAAAACCACGGCCGAAGGGGAAGCGGTCTTTTTCTAGAACTCCAGGATCAGCTTGCTTTAGATCAGATCATGCGATGGCGCCCCCATCTGTTGACGCAGTTTTACAAACAACTGACAGACCATTAAGCTGTTATCATGAATTCTACTTTTATTTTAAAGGAAACTAACGTTAAAAGGCAACTAATAACAAAAATATGTATGTTTATTTTATAATCGCAGTAAAGAAAGAATAATGTCCGACAGAAATCATTAATGTTCACCTCCAAATTACTTATGTCAGATTTATTTTAAAATGGTAATTGTTTGTTTCTTTATACTTTATAGTTCAGATATAACGTTATTTATATTGTAAGTAACACTGGAATATCAAGCGGTGATTGTTATAACTTAACTACATCTCATATTTTTCGCTGACGACATTCTTAGATATTCCATTGTTGCATTTAAAGGATTGGAACATGAGAGAAAGAAGTCATTTTTCCTACATTGATCTATGATTATTGGATATTCACATTATCACTAATATTTAATCCATGTAACGTAAGCCGCGTCAGTGTTGTGTCTCGCTAGTGCTAAAGAGTTCGATTTTTGAAAGGAATATTTTTCAGGGCATTACTTAGCCCTTTGTATCAGCGACCGACTGTACTGTCTGCTGTCTGCGGAGTGTAGGAGACACGTAAATGAACGTAAATAATCACGAAGTCATTGGAAGTAGATTCGGAGTGACAGGCTTCCGGTGTTGGAACTTGGGAACGGGGCGGGGCGGGTGACTTCCGAGTGGCGTGACACAACACATCGCGAGCATATTGATAATTACTCTACTTATCGTATCTAGTTAAACTATATATATTATACTAAATACACTTATTTATTCGATACAGATCATATCTAATCTTCGTGTGACTTTGATTTATCAGTCTCTTTCCATCACTGAATTATTTTCTTTACTTGGACATTTATTCTTTTTTTTTACAATATTAAGACTGAAAACTTAGGGAATAATAGTATATAGAACTATGAACAGGGACTATATTATATAAGTAGCGACCCCCCGCGGCTCCGCCCGCTTGAACTCTACGATTATTTATTTAGTATTATGTAAGTGTATTTAGTAAGAAAGTTGTTTTTTTAGTATAGTTGTCTGTCTATACATATGATATTAACTTAAAATTTTTATATTTCTGCTCGCAAAAATTTTGGAATTCATATCTATCTAGGCGGTAGGTACACGCGGGCTTTAAACGTAGTATTTCCCAAATAAACCCCGATTGCGATCCCGCGGGACTTCCATGATATAAAGTAGACTATATGTTGCTCCATAACTTCTCTATTTTTCAGTGAAAGCCACATAAGAATCGGATTAGCTATTTCGGAGATTACCCGAAACAAACAGAAAAACACAAAAAAATATTTTCACAAAAATGCCAAAGCCACCCACCCTAACATCATCTGTCATACTCACCGAGTAAAAAATCCTTAAAAAAATATTCGCCACGAACAAATTCTTTAAAAGAAGAAAGAACGAATGGAAAATCGCGTTATTCTCAATTTACTTATTTCAATTCAAATTCTTTTCTCTTATCTTTTATGTATTTTTTTTTCAGTTATTGGAAAGCTTTTGTGATAGCTGACAGGAGTTTCTTATCAGTTGCTTGAACAATGCTTAAATACAGTACGGTATTACTTAATATATTGCTGTTTCGCAGAGTTCCGCTACATACCACGTTTATTTTTTTAATTTTAGCTTCACGCTATATCCTGCACTTAGCAGGTTAGGCGGACCTTTGAGGCGTCACTTAATACGCAATGCCTCAAGAATTTAGCGAAAAACGGAGAATGGAGTGTCATAATTCTAGGTTCCTTTTGCCTATTCTGTTATATGCGGAATAGAGCGTGAAGTAACCACACACGAATCCACAAGGGTATTGTGAACTTTCATATATTATTTGTTCCAAACCTGTCACACGAGTCCCACGTCGGGCGCCATATTTTTACCTCTATAAAACCTCGCTCTTACTTACCTGGAATGAATAAATACATATTTATGAGTTTTGTGGAACATTCTAAACAATGTTTCGGTTATGAATGTTATGTTCAGCTCGAATCTATGAAAAATAATTGCTAGTTTGAATTTTTTAGTAGTCATGACTTTTGACTTTTACCACTCAACACTCACTGTTTTAAAAATTGGATAGAAAGGGAAAAACGGAGTGTATTAGCACTAGACTCTCTATCGATCTCTTAGTGCATATATCTTCAAGTACGGTACTTTTGCCTGTGTGTTGTCAGTCAGTCATTCAGTAGATTGTCGTCAAGAGAAAGCTATTAACCAAACAAAGCTCAGGAAACGAATGAAATGAATCAGAATAAATAAATGAAATGGAATAAGTATTATTGAACGAAGTTGAATTCCGCACCCAACACGCATTGGCTTGAAAATTGGGCGGTGGCTTTGCGTGAAAACGCGTGAAGTGAAAATAATTTAAAACCTTTAAAAAAACATTAACAAAATCTGAAAAATTATCATAATTTATACTCAATAATGAAGCGGGAAACCATTTGGGAAGATATAAAAAGTATCGTTAGACGTAATTTAGTGTTACGTGAGCTCAGTAGGCTTTATCTAAAAACTTTTTTATTATATCGCGTCTGATCTCTTCTTCAAGCTTCTTTTGTGAAAAATTGTAATATAGGCGCAGGTTGAATTGAAAGTAAGTAAAGGAGATATTTTTGTGGGAGTTAGTTAAAATATACACTTGAGTAAGTTAACTGAGTTGAGTAAGTTTTTCACATTCCGCAAAATTGTTGAGATATTGTGCGTTGCGTGACGGAGTTTGACGTTAGGCTTTGGTGCGGAAAAACAAAATTAAATATAATTATTATCCTTAGTAGGAATGGCCAAGGCCTCACCATAAATATGCGAGTATATTAAGATATATTATTTTCATTTTTTTATATTTATTTATGCAAAGATTTTTTTTTCAGCTTTCCGCCAAAATTATTTTGAATATTGAGAGGAACTCAACGTCGCGCTGTGTTATAAATATTATAGTGTTTTAATACTATGTTATAAATACTCATATTTTTTTAAAGCAAGATTATATAAGAGCAACAATTATATAAAAACTAGATAGACGTGAAAATTTACCAAATTTAAAAATATATGACAGAAATAAATAAGTAAAGTAAAAATCCTCTTTATTGTACACCAGATAGGTTTTGTAATATAAAATATTGATCTTAATATTTAATACAGTACAAAAGACGGCCTTATGACTAAAGGAATCATCTCTACCAGGCAACCTTTGAGTAAAGGGCAAAATAAAAAAAAAATCATTGTGAGATTACTTTTACAAAAAAATATAAATGAAAATTCTCAGTTTTTGCCATTCTACGTGCAATGTTTGGAAATCGGGAGAGAAATAGAAAAAGGAGTGTCTTGATACTAAATTATTTAGGGTATATCATTTATCGAGTAAGTTCTTTATGTAAGTGTGTATTCTAAGTATGCCACTATAAAAAAATTGAACTAGATCGATATTAACAAGTAAAATCATTTATACTTTATCATTAGTTTTTGTGCACGCTGTATCCCGCACAAAGCTGGATAGGCAGACGGAACCTGGGAACCTAATGTTAAGACGTTTGGACATTAAGTATAATATTACATTTTAAGAGGAACAGGAACTTGTGTAGCCAAGCGCCGTGGTTAGGTTCAAGTATAGTCCATTTTTATTTTGATAGCAAGGTAGGTAGAGGGAATCTATAAAAATATTATATATATATATATATTCTAGTTTTTGTTTAGCTTCGTCCGCCTAAAAAAATAACTGAAAGTTACATATGAATTATTTGTCATATTGAAAATAATATCTTGTTAAGTATAGCCATCGTATAACTATAACATAAAAATAGACTCAATTTTACGCTGTATCCCAACACAAAACTTTTTTTTTTTTATTTTAAGCTAGTAGTTTCTGAGATAAGCGCGTTAAACCGAACAATCTCTTCAGCTTTACAATATTTGTTTAGATTTAATTAATAGCGTACTGTAATTTAGAGACGGGCGTAGTCTTGCTTTATTAAAAAGTGAAATATAGCTGTCTGTAGTCATTTATATTTTTTTAATTATCTCCCTAACAAAGGAGTTGAGCGAGATTATTATTATTTAATATTCTAAAAAATAGAATTTTTGTGCTAATTAGTGCCAGTAATATTTATGCTTCTACTGCAGACTGTAGAGGTTTTAATGATTCATCTGTTTCATATTTTAATTTTGATTCATTACTCTCCGCCTAGTTATAGTCTTCTTGAAAATGATTGATATAATTTAATGTAACTTTTCAAAGCGATTTCGACCTTCTCTAATTTAGAGAGCCTATAAAGCTTTATTCTATACAATGGGTAATATTATTCTAAGCTAGGATTTCCTCTGAAGTCTTAGGCCACATATTTTCGATATTTCTAACATATATTTTATCTTTTCGTAAAAAGTAGCCAACAATTTTTAAGGTTTTTGATTTTTCCTTCAGTTTTGATTATAGTAGGGTTATATTTTATAACAAAAATAGCGTAATGTAGAACGTCCTTCAGCTAAATGGGGTGAGGATATTCGCAAAGTGGCTAGGAAAGGCTGAAGATCGACTCAGTAGCGTGCTATTGGAGAGGCCTATGTTGAACAGCGGACGAGGACAGGCTGATGATGAAATATTGTTGTAAATACAAAATGGCCGCCACATCAAAATAATTAATTACAATTTTTTTACATAACCCACTCATAGGCGTGTCTAAGAAAGGCCTTGATTTGAAAAATATAATATACCGGAAAAAAGTTCTTAAAAGTTTATTTTTAAAAGGTTATTTTTAATTAATATTTGATTTTTATTTATTAATCTTGAATTCAAATTACATGTATTTAATTG
>DWER01000022.1:0-10180 GCA_018246395.1 Heliconius atthis
CGTGCGTCTTACCTCAGTCAGTGAGGACAAGTCCTTTTATATATATAGATTACAGCCAAATTATTCAAAGTCAGTACATAAATTGTGCCTATATATTATTCTGTATAAGCTATATTACTGTAATTAATCATCTAAGTACAACTAGCAGTTCTTGTGTGATAGGGCCATAAAGATCTATACTAACAAACTTTCACAGTTATTATATTAGTAGGAATTTGCAATAGGAGTGAAACAAACTGACATGGCTTTAAATATAAGTGACCTGAAGGTAAACGGCCTTTAATATGCAGATAATACAGACTGCATTACATCAGCAGAAAGCAAGTTGCAGAAATTTGTCACTATTATGAAAGAAAGATATGAAAGAAGAATGTGAAAACAATAATCTAAGCCTGAATGAAAGTAAGATTAAAATGAAATGGTGTAGATGTGTTGAAGAACTTTGAGGTCGTAGTATCTATGGTACTGGAGGAAAGGAAGATAACATGTAAAGCATGAAAACCCCTCAGAGGGTATGTATGAAGGGGCTGATGACATGTTTGATTGGTGCACCATTCTCTATAGCTTCCAGGGCTAAAGCAGGGGAGTAGGCCAGGTATAAAGCATGATGCTATAAAAAAATGTGTTTTCTCTTTTTATTACTTAAGACACATTTCACATTCTCTGTTGTGAGTGATAAACACTGTGAGGTGATGTTTCATCCAAATGAACTCTTCAGTTCTATAATTTTAAGTATACATAAAATAACATATTTCTATTATAATAATAGGCAACGCACAGTAAAAAAAGTTTAAATCACTGTCACTCAGCGATCCTGGCGAAACATGGAGAGAGAGGTGCTAACAAAGATTGTAATGGAAAAAATGCTGAACATGCTATTATTGAAGTTCCTTTAGGTAATAAAAATGAAATTATTATGCTTAGAAGTGTGGGGGTTGTTGTGACGCAGTGGCATAAGAGTGTTACTGTAACCGTGAAGTTTTTTGTTTGATTCCCACACACAGAACAATTCTTTTTTTCTCACTCTGATAGTGAGGCAAAGCGTTATTATTTTCACTTCCACTCTTTACTCCATTTTGGAGAGAATAAATAATTATTCTCACTGGTAATTGAACCTATATTTGTCACATTTACTCATAAATGTTGTTAACTAACTTTAATAACATTATTGGATAAAGTGCAAATGTTAGCTGTCGTATATAAAATAAAAACATATTTTGATCGCGACGGTCGTGGGTTCGATTGCCGTACGGTATCATTTTCCTGCTCTAACAAGTCTCAACACGTTGCTATTCAAATTTCGCTTGTCTTCATCTTAACACTAGATTCTCTTTCTTCAACCCTCCTAAAAAAAGAAGTTTTTCTTTATACATAATACATTTATAGGTACAATAATAAGAGACGCCACTGGCCGAGTAATTGGTGATCTACAAGACGAGGGTACAATGTTCGTAGCCGCTCGAGGGGGCGCCGGAGGGAGGGGAAACAGGTTCTTTCTAACTTCTACTGAGCAGGTAGGCATGTTTCTTAGATATATATATTCTAAGAAACTATTGGAAATATTAAATAATGAATTACAACAAGGCTTCAAATAATTATTAAAAAAACACTTTTAAAGCAACGTAATCAAAATATACGATACGCATCGCTTATGATGCATTCTCTACGAAATTCGCGTATTCAAAACCTATAGGGTACTTCGCGTTTATTAATAGAGAACTATACTAGGTTCCCTCTGTCTGCTCTGCTTTATTCGGGATACAACGTGAAGCTTAAAAACATATTCTATTCTATCTCAGGCTCCAATGATAGCTGAATATGGTGCTATCGGTGAGACCAATCAATACTTTTTGGAAGTCCGCTCGATGGCTCACCTAGGGCTCATAGGGCTGCCCAACGCAGGGAAGAGCACCCTACTCCGAGCGGTGACTAGGGCGAGGCCTACCGTCGCGCCCTATCCGTTTACGACACTGCGTCCGCATATCGGTTAGTGACTTTCTTCTAATTTCTTTGTTAATTTTTGTTAGCTGTTTTTTTTTAGGATTTCCAGGAGCGGGGGAGATCAACTTGCCCTTTGTCTTGTCCCGAGTAGCAATTAAACCCGTAACTTTCGCGTTCTGCAGTCAGTCTCTGTGCCACCACGTTAGTCGTGCTCGTGATTACTTTGTCCACTCTTAAAAAACAATATAGTTATTCAATTTACTACATTGGAGATATTTCATATATCTTACATAATATAGCCACGTTTATTATAATAAATTAGGAGAATTCACAATAAAAGTAATTACTTCTAATTGTTTCGTCTCTTCTAATTTCTTCCAACTCTTCCCAGAAATAATCAACACGTTCTTTCTTTGAAAAAAATGTTGTTAAATGTTTCCTTCTAGGAATGGTTCCATACGACGACTACGAGCAAGTGGCGATAGCGGACTTACCAGGTTTGATTCCCGGCTCACACAAAAATTATGGACTTGGTAAGCTTGCTTGCTAACTTGGTAAGCCTATAATATTTAAAGCTTTTAATTATTTTAATTTTGTGAGTGTTAAAACACTATGCTTATAGAATATGTATTCTGTTCAACTTTGGGGTCTTGTTGAGCTGCGCACGAACCGCACTTTGGTCTACCAGAGAAAATGAAAATTATTTTAGATGTTATCATACATGTGATGCCGAGTGGGAATCAAAGCAACTACTCGTGTAAAAGCACGAAAATAAAAAAAAACAACTTTTAAATATCTCTTATAAAATGTTTTTTACTTTATTTCCCTATAAAATATAGACCAAGCATCTAGTTCCTAAATAGAGAATATTTTCTCTATTAGCTAACTAGATATTATGTCGTATCTATATTTTGTAGGAATTCAATTCTTACAACACGTTGAAAGATGTCGAGGACTTATCTTCCTTTTGGACGGGACAGACTCGCCGCTGTCCCAGTATCAAATATTAAATGACGAGTTATTTAAATATAGTGAAAATCTGACAAAAAAACCCCGTTGTGTCGTCGTTAATAAAATAGATATGCAAGAAGCTAAAGAATCTTTAGAGGAAGTCAAAGATGAATTGGAACACTCGGAAGCTTTAAAAGTTGTTGGTATTTCAGCGAAAACTGGCATCAATTTGAGTGAATTATTGCGGATATTTAGAAATATATATGATAGTGTTGATAAATAAATTGTGTTTCGATGATGTTTTGTGTATTTTTTTTATTTTTGGAAGATTTCCTTTTCTGAATGGGTCAATGGTTGAAGAAGAATATTTGATATGCGCCTAAAACAATTGGAGCCTGATTAATATTCTTACTTTATATGAAGACAGCCAGTCGTGGCGCAGGGACACCAATGTGCTTAGAGAGATTAGAAAAAGGAAAACGTTTCATTCCCTCGAGTGGAAAACCCACAATGCGTCTTTAAAGTAACAACCTCATACATATCGTATAATTCCAATGAAAATGCGTCATTTTTAATCGAAGTGATTACGATTAACTTATAATTTTATTTATCTATAATTACGTGTTCTGAGTTAATCTTCTTTCAATTCCTAATATATACATACACACAGACACACTGGTAGGTACACATCTACGGTTGTACAGACAGACACCGACCGCGTCCTGTTGGAGGTGAGTTGTCAGTAGTTGTGTGAGGATGTACGTTTGTAACACAATACGATCATAGCTTATACATCACATACTCGTACACTACAATGTATCTCAACAATTATATACTACTGAGACAGAGCGGGCGAAGTCGCGCGTGCTTCGCTAGCGTAGTGCACGTATGTCACGTATGTATACTAATAGGCTAATGATCCTTATCATTTCTTGCTATAAGAAATAATCCGGCAAGTTAACAAATTTAATACTGATAAGAACGGTCGCGGCTGTCGTGTCACAGAGGCGCACCGTTTGGCTGTAGGTACCTAACCGCGACTGTTGTGGGTTCGATTCTCACTCGGGAACAGTGGATTATTTTAATTTCCCTCACTCTAATAACAAGACAAAGCGCGGCGTTGAGTTCCGTCACGCAACACGCACTGTCTCGAAGATTAAACTTTGACTTAAATTGGTGCTTAGATTATGGGATTGTAAATTGTTGGCAAAACCTTAATATTTATTTTCAATTGGTTTATAAATTAAATAAAAACCAGCCAGCGCGAATCGGGATCCTTACAAAAATTGGAGGGCTTACTTAGCTTTGGACTACTGCAGTTCTGATGACAACGTCCGATATTAGATCTCTATAGTAATAGAGATATTATACCTATCGAACGAAAGGACCATTTGTAACATACAATACACTATGTAAATAAATATAGAAAACTAATTTTTTTAAAAAAAATGTTACCTACTTCATTATCATATTTCATTAATAAACGATACGACATAAGTAATTAGGTACAATTGGTACGGATTACGATAACAAAGTAACATTTAAAAGCAAACAGTATTTATATCTAAACTAAGTGTCTCCATCCTTCGCGCCATGAAGCTGTTCCTGTTCATCACCGGGCTGACCCTGGTCGCTGCGAAGGCTGTCTACGAACCCATTAACACTAATTACCATGAAACTGTTGGTATTCCACTCCTTGCCCGCTTGAAGCAGGCTGAAGCCGCTCAGGACTTCGATGGGACGCAGGATCATCGGTGGACAGCTCGCGTCTCTCGGTGCTCATCCTTACCAGGTGATTTTAGATGTGCCACTGTTTTAGCTCCACGCTGGTTCCGCATACTAACCTGGATTATTTTCGTGATTAATTTGGTATCATCAAGTTAAACATATCTCTTATCTCTAAGATTAAAAGACGGGCCAAGTGCGAGTCACAAAGCGACCTCGTACCTCGATCAGTTTCAATTTTATTATGATATGAATATTCATCTACGTGTATATACTTAGGTTATATTGTAAAATAGCAACTGTGGAGTTGATGCCGGCACTTCACCGTAAAACTGCCTTTCAAGCAATCGCTCGAACATCTGTCCAAATTTCACGTTTCTACCATTAGCGGTTACGACTGTGCGTGGGTCTTACATCAGCCAGTGGGAACATGTCCTTTTATATAAGTATATAGATTGAGTATGTTCATTCCCTCAACCTACACTGTTATATACAAGAAAAAGTTTACAACACTCATTTATTCATTTATTTTTAAAATACAAATGTCAATCAATCCGCAGGCTGGACTAATTATCGCTTTAACAAACGGTTTCTTCTCCTTGTGTGGCGCTTCACTGATCAGTAACAACCGCCTCGTGACCGCCGCCCACTGCTGGAGCGACGAGAACAACCAGGGCAGGGAGTTGACCGTGATCCTCGGCTCCATCGACCTGTCCTCTGGAGTCCGCGTCAACACTAACAACGTACAGCTCCACGGCAACTACAATCCTCGTAACTTGAATAATGATGTCGCCATTATATCCACATCTTGGATTTCTTATACCAGTGAGTATTTTTATCTTCATAACATATCCCGCTTAGTGGGACAGATAGAAGAAACTTAGTGGTAACATAAGATACTTACTTAGTTACCTTTAGCTGGTACTGTGTTTTCGAAGGTTAACAGAGGTCTCCACCTACCTCTCTTACCGCTCAAATTTTCATCATAAATCTTTTATGCTATCCTTTCATCACTTATTATCGTTCTTGTTCACTCTCGCCGTGACATCCTCACTAGTACCTGCCATTCTGTGTATCTCTCCATTGCAGATTCGATCAGCTAAGCTGACTCCGCATATCCTACGAAGAGATCGCATCTCCACAGCATTCATATATCTACCGTATAACAGCGTTGGTGCAGCCGTGATGACGTTTTGCTGTCTCTTCAATGCAGCTAAAGGCACCGTTAACGCTGTTACCGGCAGTAATATGCATCTCGTATCTTCCATCTCTACTGAATACACTTCCCAAATATACCACTTCATTCCCTTGTTCTCATATCTCACCATTTACACTGATCTTGCATTCTCTTCATTTCTTTCAAATACCATAACCTCTGTCTTATTTGCATTTAAGTAGGCTTACACCCTTCTTTCAGTCAACGTTCTAGCTCCAATAATTGTCTGTACATTGTCTGCCAGTCACTTAGTGGTTGCGTCTTCGCCTCTGTGTACAAATGGAAGTAACTGCTCGTTGTGTATGGCACAAGGAGTTCCTGAGATTAGATCGTTCAACTAAATAACTTTTTAGCTTTAATATATGAGTATAGACTATAAGTTATATAAATTTTCAGACAACATCCACAATGTGGCTCTGCCCACTGGTTTCTTCGCCATTTTGACATACGCCGGACAGTGGGCGGTCGCGTCTGGTTATGGAAGAATTACTGAACGTAAGTACCTTAAACTAATAATATTTGGATTTTTTTTATTACTCCACGTTTTATCCCGCAAACAGTAGGGTAGGAAATGGGAACCTGGGAACTTAGTGTTAAAACGCTCTTCTCCCATTATATATTCTCTATTGAAAATAAAATTTTACATAAATATTTCATTTCTTCGAGTGGGGATCGAACCTACAACCAGTCGATTTTACAGTAACAATTTGTGCCCTTGCCCCATGAGTGGCCTCAAGTTGAAATATGCTTTATTTTGATAAAAAAAGATCATATCATTATGACCTTTAGTTTCCGAGAAATTTATGGACAAGCATATACACAATACAAATTTAGTGCATATGCTTGGGAGCCTGCATAGATTATCATACTCTAATATTATCTAATCACATACCTACACTAGTTTTTTTAGCTCCTCGCACATAGCAGGGTAGTCAGAATGGGAATATGGGGACCTAGTTACGTCGCTTTCTGTCACATTCTGGCAAAACAGATAATTTCCTTTTTTTTACGTCAAAACGAAGTCGCCGAGATACAGCCTAAAGCTGAACAAATAATGATCTTAAAACTTATCAATCCAGGTGGGCCAGCGGACAACAACTCACGACTGCGCCAGGTGTCGCTCGTGGTGCTCGAGAACTGGGAGTGCGTGAACGTGTACGGCCCCAGCAATGTGATCCCATCCACCCTGTGTGCCAGCGGCTTCGGCAACGTGGGCATCTGCGACGGTGACTCTGGAGGTCCTCTTGTCACGTCTTTCAGTGGTGGACTTTATTTGGTAATTTATATTTTTTTATCATCACGCTGCATCCCATATATAGCAGGATAGGCAGCTCCTTGCGCCGTCGACTTCTCAAGACATCGCATGTCGAGTGGCAGAACTGAATGCTGCGTTTTGTCTTGTACATTACAAAAGATATGAAGATAATAAATATTTCATTTCCTCGAGTAGATATCAATCCTAAAATCTGTCATATTTACAATCTCACGCTTTGCCATTGTATAACTACACGGAGAGTCTCAGCTATTCTCTCTGTTATCATACAAGATTGTAAGATTATTAAATATTTTGAATATCTGTTTCAGATTGGTGTAAGTTCGTTCGTAGCGGGCTCAGGGTGCATCTGCAGCATGCCGTCAGGCTTCGCCAGGGTGACGTCGTACGTGAGCTGGATACAAGCGCGCATGTAACATGGATGAATAAAACAATTAATAAACCTATGTTGTTTCTTTTTTAAATACCTCGGGGGCGTCCAGACAGTCAATAAAACCTAGGTAATTGTATAAGGTACGTAGTGTTCCGGCAATGTGGAAAAATAGATATTTGCCAATATTCGAGCCACAGATTTAGCGGATTTTAAGTGTAAGTTAGCTTGAAAACTTTTAAATTGAAAAATAAGCTCTTAAATCCACTATAATATGTATACAATATATGCTACAACTTCTGGCTATCTTTTAATATTTTTATGTAACTGAACTTAAATTAATAAATGTTAATATTTTTTGTAAATTCCAAAATTTTTATAGTTCATATTTCTATCTAAAGCGTACTTTATTAGTAGTTTTGACTACATTTATATATTTATATATTTATTTCAGTGTGACAAAAATTTTAAAAACAAAATGTCTTACAATCAACATTTAAAATATAATTTGAAGCACATCGATCCTGCGAGGCTCAAGTAAGTATTATAGACAGATAAGCATAAAGACTGTGGACTCGCTTTTTACTTTTTCAGTAAATATTAATTTTATTTCTGCTGGATTGGATTTTTTTTGTCAACGTTTATTGTATTTCATTACATTTTTATTTTACTCAACAGATATGCCTGTCAACTTTGTGAAAAGAAGTTTGTCAACGGGACTCGTCTCGAGGAACACAATCTTGCAGTACATCTGAAATTGACACCAATTTCTTGTACTTTACCGGGATGTCAGTTTGTAAGTATTTTCTGGTGTTTGTCTAGTTTTGGGGCCTTTTGGGGTTGGTTCGGACTGAAGAGGAGAGCTGATGGACGGCATCAGTAAGAATATATCCTACTAACATCATCAATGTGAAGATTTGTGAGGATGGATGAATTTTTGGAGTAATTCTAGTGTGAAAGTTTGTTTAACTTTCACGCAAAAACTACTAGACGGATTTAGATGAAATTTTACAGTAATATAGCTTATACATCAGAATATATACATATTCCGTTTTACCGTTGTGGTGTAACTTATGTAAGCTACCGGGCGGGCAGCTTGACCGGGTTTTCATATTATAAATATGAACTTATTTATACATATGCATAGCTGTGTTCATTTTACAGTGTTCCGTACAATTCGTACCCAGATTTTATCACAGTTTCCCGCTGTATCCCGCATATGACAGTATGCAGAGGAAACTTATTATTAAGATACTCTATTCCCAACTTAGATTCTGTTAATAAACTTATATTTTGTGTATCGTTATAGTCGTGCTCGTCGCGCACGGTGCTGCGCATGCACCGCCGCATGCAGCACCGCGCCGCGCGCCTCCTGCGCAATCACGTGTGCGACGTGTGCGGGAAGACCTACACTGTGAGTGTACACAAACACGCACACACACCCCATCTATCCATTACACATAAAAATACAGGATCGATTTATTTCATTATAGTATAAAGTGTATTTACTTCACCCGCATACTAAAAATATTCCATGCAAATACACATACTGAGGCCGTTTGTCGCAGAGCAGAAGCATTGCATTGGACGAATCGTTTACAGTACACGCACAACTGTGCTCACCACTTCCAGTCGAGTAAAATAAATGTTTTATATATTTCCTCGCTCTCTTAACAAGACAGAGGGTGACGTTGAGTTCGGCTACTCAACACGCAGCGTCACCAAAAATTCGGCGGTACATGGATATCGGAGTAGCTTAACACTAGGTTCCCTCTGCTTAAGCGGGATACAGCGTGAAGTTAAACAAAGACCTTTTAGTTTGAAGTCGATTAAAAAATCCCATTTTTTTTCCCCAAAAAACAGACTTAAGAAGTGTTTAGAAGGTCACATCAGGACCCACACGGGAGAAAGACCCTTCCGTTGTACAAAGTGCCCTGCCGCCTTCGGATATGAGGCCGTACTGTACAATCATAATAAATTGGTGCATTTAAAGACTAAGGTGAGAAGGAAATACAAAAATAAAGTTAAAGAGAAAAGAATAGATGGGAAAGAGAGTAGAAGAATAAGGGGAAGTAAATAGAAGGGTAAGGAGTAGAATAGAAGGGAAGAGAAGGGCAAGGGGGAATACAACAAAGAGAGGAATGGAAAGAGGAGGGTGATTGAAGAAGTATCCTTCTCTAGAGTGGATAAGGATAAAGAAAGATTTAAGGGAGGGAGAGGGAAGTAGCAGGGTAATGGGGACTAAGAGGGGGAGGAGTAAGTATATAGGTGGACGGGAGCATAGAGGTAAGTATTGAATGAGAATAAAGCTAGAATTTAAAGTACGATACAAAGATATCTTCTGTAAAATGGATGATTTAACCATTTTTTTACCAAAATAATAATAGTTTTAAAATATTTCATATTTTAAGTTATTTATATATTTCAAAAGCTTAAATAAATGTTCATTTAGTATTACTTGTAGTAGGTATTCTTGATTCGGTATAATATTAGCTTTTAAAGCTTGTGATAAACTATCAGTGGCGGTTATAGGAGCAGCGTTAACTGCCATTGTCACACTTATACAAATAATTATAATATATAACGGCAATAAAAAAGAATCGGAAATAAATTGAATTCAGGCTAAATTTTACAAACACAACAATCGGCTAAAAATAATGGTCTATGACATTGACAACAACAAATTAAATATATGACAGTTGAC
>DWER01000023.1:0-10079 GCA_018246395.1 Heliconius atthis
TCCTTTTTCTTTAGGGGGAAATATCTCCAGCACCCTACCTACTAACTAGAACTAGAAGTGCTGGGAGGATATAATCTGGAAAGGCGTAATCTGGAAATAATCTATATATATTTTGATAGTTGGATGAGAGCCAGGTGCATTGTAACATATTTGTGGCAAGGTGTCCACAAAAGATTTCTACTATGATAGGTCATGCGGCGCCAGCATCCAGTGCCTTCTAGTAACCTTAACCAAATCGTCGGCCTACCTGGTAGTGGTCATGTCCACTAAGCGTCACTCGAAAACCTTTCCATCCCAACCATGCCATCAATTCTCCTCGGTATGTGTTCAGCCCAGCCACTTTGCCACTTCAGCTGAGCAATTCCCCAGGCAATATCAGATGTATTTGTTTTCCTATAGATATCCTCATTTCTGATTCTATCACATCAGTACATATATATGTGAGTATTATATACAAATATTTAGATAATATGGATATATGATATTTATAATAAAAACACATTATTATTGTTAAAGAAAATAAATTTTTAAAGTTACTTATAAATTTTTCTTTCATCTTATATTCTTTTTTTAAGTTTTAATATAGAGACGTTAGAACAGTATTTACCTTCCTCACCGCTAATAATTACCTGAAACAATATAAATCTCTTCAGTCTTAACCATTTAGTTAATATTATTAAAGCAGATGTTAGCAACATAAGCGGCACCTGCTGAATCATATTTACACGGAAAAGTTGTTTATTCCTGCAACGAGTTTATTTAACTTTACTTTTTGAGCCGCATATAACAAGAGGAGACTTAAGACACTCTTTTCTCCACTTTTCACCCAATTTTAGACATTTACACGGAAAAGTTGTTTATTCCTACAATGATTTTATTTAACTTTACTCTTTGTGCCGCATATAGCAAGAGAGGACTTAAGACAATCTTTTCTCCACTTTTCGCCCAATTTTAGACATTGCGTGACGAGTGCCGTAACTCTACGCCACGCTTTATATTCTTACCAGAGCTTTTACAGTTACACAGAGCCGTTCTGCCAGAATGACGGCCGCAATGGCTTTTAGGTTATTTTTATAATATAGAAGTATTACGTTTCAATTGTTTTCAACTCTTCTTACTGTACAATTGTCTTAAGTTGACACGCTCGTACAAAGGATATAAGTTACAAAGAAGAAATTGTTTTCAGTCAAGTAGAGTATGTTTTCTATGTTATATAAAATTTAATTCTACTCAGATAACAAAGGGTTATTGTTGGAATGCTGAAAGTTTCAGTTTCATTTCTCGTATAAGAATTTAACTTTATTTTATTTAAATGTAAAAGACAATAAATTTTATTAAAATTCGTACACATATTCACAGATCTCTCCTCATATTTTATTGCTAGAAAATATTTTCTTATCAGCTTTCCGCTGTATTAAGCAGGATAGACGGAGAAAACCTAGTGTCAAGACAATCCATCCTCCATCCTCCGAATTCATTAAGGCACTAAGCATTACGTGTTGAGTGGCGGAACTCCACACCGCGCTTTGCTTCGGTACTAGAGCGAGGAAATGAAAATATTTACGAATTCATTTTCCTGAGAGGGAATCGAACCCACACACACCACACCCGATAGCGTCAATATTCGATTACTTACCTTTTCTTTTTACCGAAAATATTTTTATTTTCGGTAAATAACGTTCTATTATATTCCTAATTTATCCATTAATAATATAAAAGGCAATTCTAAGTAGGTACTATATCTATCACGTTACGGAATCTTGTTTAATCTTATATGATTTCTATTTAGCCTTTCTATCGATAACAGAGGTCATCTACAGGAAGATAAAGCTGACCTAGATGATCAAAACATCCGTTTTTTAGCTTCTGTTCCTATATTTTCCTTTGAAAAATATTTTTTTAATATAAAAGTGTTCTGTTTACGCCGCGCCGTCATGGTTTTGACCTGAACGTCTGAAGATTGAAATGAATAGATAACAGGTTTGGGACGACGTAATGTTTATATTTGAATTATTTGTTATTTCTTATGATACGAGTACTTAGATAAAGTCAAAAGAGGCGGAAAGTGGAGAACGGAGTGTCTTAACGCTAGGTTATCTTAAGGCTTTTTATGAGGAAAATGATCTTTATACAAGCAGGCAGAGCTCATGTTTCTCCAACATAAGTTGGTATATCTGATGCCTCGTTTAAAGTTATTGTTATTAAAATAGAAGCCTTGAGCTTATCTTGAGATCTTATCTTTCCTATCTTTCAAGATATTGCTATAAAAAAATATATGGTTAGTAATATTAGATACTCTACAGAATTAAGGTCAGTTATTATATGAGCGTGGTACGGCTTGTGCCGTAAGTACATTTTTATATCTTAATTTTTTGTAAGTAGAGTTTGTGTTTAAAAAAACATATTCTTTTGATTTCTAGAGGGATTGGTAAATCTTAACCAATTAGAGACCTAACGTATTGGTTACAGTATATTTCTCAAATTTATAGAATTAAACGGAACTGAGAACTGAGAAGGTATTAAAATCATCATCGTCCAGATAATTTTTGTTTTCACCGTGTAGGAGGAAGACAGGTGTAGTCGAATTCGGCATAAAATGAAAGACGGAGTGTCTTAATTCTAGGTTCCCTTTGAATACTCTGCTGTGAGTGAGATACAGAGTGAAGTTGATTTAAAAATTATATACATACACATAATTAAATTTCAAATTTCAATTTCATTTTCAAATTCAAATTTCAATTTCAACAAATTGTTTGAATTTTCAATACAAAAATAATTTCATGCTTAACATATCTCGATTCGTCGCAAAACTCAAACAATTGTGAAATGTGGTTTCGTATCGTTCAAATGTAAAATCGTTATATTTGATCCGGGAACGGATGTTGTTCATTCACTTTGTTGCGGAAAAAGCAACTAATTAAGCGGATCCCGTGACCCCTATTTTCCATTTCGACCCTTTTAATGTTTAAATTATTAAGGGATTTGGTGGCGAGCACCACTTACAAGTCAAGCTTATATATATGAGTATGGTAATTCTGTGTGTGACGTGAAATATCGTTTTTTAAAGATATATTCTTTTAGCTGTAGGGCAGGCAGAAAACTTGATGCTTACTTGGGGGAATTAATTATTTATTTGTCCGTTCTGAAATGAACAAGCAGCGTTGAGTTCCGCAACTCAACACGTAGTCTCGAAAATTTTGCTTAACTTAATGTAACTTCACGCTGTATTCCTAGCGAGGTTGTCAGAGAGAACGGAGAGCCAAACTAGATAATTTCCCTACCTATCCTATACCGAAAACAAAAAAAAATACATTAGTAAATATTTCGACAATTTTATTACATAGAAAAGAAATCTCACAGACGGCACTCGTAAATTTTCCTTATAGAACAATATCTATGTTAAATTGCACAAGAATGAGCGTTTCTATTGAATTTGTGACGAATGTGACGACGGATATAGGTGACTATTGTTTACGTCACACCCCCGTGAGTGCGATGGAATTGGAATAAATGTAACAAGGGCTTTCCAACAAAACGTGTTCTTATAACACTCTAAAAGAATATTTTTTATCTCGACCTATTTCTTGCGTTTTCAGTACAAATAGAAAGTAACTACTAACGCATTTAGTGAGTGGAATTAGGGGCTTATTATGATTTTAACCAATAGATCTTTTTTTTAAGCTTTACGCTACATCCCGTATGTAACAGGGTAGGCAGAGGGAACCTAGTATTCAGATTCTCCGTTCCCATTGGGACATTTCCATTTTTAACTTAACGTACAGCTTTGTCTCGTTACCTGTGATGAGTGATAATGAGCGAGGAAAGGAGGAAATGAAATGAGAGGAAAGGAGGAAATGAAATTCGAATCTACAACCTCCGCGATTACTAAAATTTATACAGGAATGATTATATCACTAAATAGAAGGTATAAGGAAGGAAATGAAAATAATTAATTTCCCCCTATTCGGAATCGAACCTACAACCATCGCATAAACAGACGGACGCTGTACCACAACGCCACGATAACTACATGCGAACAAAGTGTACCAAAAACCGTATTTTTCCATATATTTTAACTTTAATATAATTAAAAAAGTTTCCAAACCATATGAGCGAAACTAGCATCTTTACAAAATGGGCATGCGAAGTTTAAAATTATAATATCTGACCTTTGTGCGGGTACAACCATTTACAGTTTGGGACTATAAATTATTTTACGACTGAATAACTTTACAAAGAATCCAGGGTGGTTCAGACCCGGCGGTGGCGGTGACTGCGTAGACCTACTATATATAATCGTATACATTTATTTAATAATTTTCCAGGCTAGTCATGGCGTAGTGGTGGCTGTTAACGCATAGGTTGTAGATTCGGTTCCCAAAATGAAATAAATAATATTTTAATTTCTTCGCCTTGGTGATGATTCAAAGCGCGGCGTTAATTTTAAAATTATTTTAATGAGAACGGAGTGTCGTAACACTGCTGTGTGCAGGATTTTAAATAAATATTTCACATAAAAATCGTGATATATTCACATTTTTTATTCATTAACTCGATTATTACGATTGATAAATTTTTACATTACTGTTCAATTAAATGTATTTCCTGTCAATTTTGAGAAATATGAACGCGGTTGGTATTTTTACTGAAAAATAAAATATGCTATTTTTGTGTCATTGCTATCGTGCTAGTAATATTTTCAATACGCACCTATAAAAATATATAAAATATACTAGGGCGCCTTCATTTACTATACTATCTTAATTGAAAAAAATAAAAGAAAGTAGAAAAGATAATAATACGAGTATGGCAAGGTAGGCAGGGGGAACCTAGTGTTAAGACACGTTCCCACTTTACGCCGAATTGTTCGAGGGAATGCGTGTTGAGTTGTGGAACTCAACTGCGGTTTTGCCTTTGGTCCGAGAGAAATGAAAATATGAAGAAATAATAATTCATTCCCTCGAGTGGGGATCGAACCCACAATAAACTAATCTATTATTAAATTGTCAATTTTATGAAAATTTATACAATCTTATATTAAGTATTAAAAGAAGGAAGATTATAACTGGAACCAGGATTGGTAATAAACTTGTAGACAGATGGAAATTTAAGTTGTTCAATTCATTCACTTCACTGAAATTGAAATTTTAAAGAACGGTATCTCAGTGGAGAGTTTCACTTTATTAAGTTCGTTTGTCGTTATCTAATTAATAACGGAGGTAAAATTTAAACTGTCAAAGTTAATATAATTATGTTATGTTTAAAGTTTAATATCCTATCCTATATCCTACTCGGATCCTTAAGGATCTTGTTAAGTTGAGACAAGATGTAGACAGAATTTCAGAAAATTACATAACCAAAGAAGAAATGCTAGAACTGAAATTAAAACCTAATAGTATAAATAATCCGGTCGATGTCAACTGTAATACTAAAAAATTGATTAACTGTACTCGAGGGGCGTGGCTGTTGGATAGTTTTGAATCTAACAGTGGACCTACAGGAATATTTCCTATTTCGACAGAAAGCGATGTCTTCGGCACAAACGGGAGTAGGGATACAAACTGTACACCGCTGCGAAACAAAGAAACAGCTGAGAGTGTAAAAGCCGTTAAACTCGCTATGAATGCGGCGCCACCCGTCCCGCGCCCCGCACACAGGCCACTCATAGACTCATCGTTGCCGGCGGAGAAACATACGGCTATTAACGATATTTTAGAGCTTGCCGGCGATTCTAATATACAAATAAATACTACAACGCCTAAGAAATCGTTTGCAATGGTAGCCAAGGATTATGAGAAGGGGAAACTTGAAAGTAAAACGGTCGGGTGGGAGCTGGTCCAGAAAAAACGAAATAAAAATCGATTTACGGGAAACAGAGGAAAAGCGGTTGTCCAGCCAGAAAACAATTTTAGAGCGGCAGATATTAGTGTTCCTATGTATATTTATAATGTTTCAAAGCAGACAACAGAAGAAGATATTTTAAAATATATTAAAAACAAGATTAATCTTGATGTAAAATTAATTAAGTGGAATATGAGGCATGATAAAGCGTATTGTGCTTTTAAAATTTTTGTACCCCAGTATAAACTTGAAATATTTCTGTGTGATGATTTTTGGCCAGAAGGAGTGTCATTCCGTCGTTTTATTAATTTTCGACGTAGCGGAGAAACGTCTGAAGGCAAGCGAGGAATTAATAAAGAACAATAATGGACAACAGTACACTTATAAGATTGATGAGTTTTAATTGTAAGAGCGTGGTGAGATCCACCGACTGTATTAGGAAGCTCTGCCGTAGGGCGGATATCATTGCGTTACAGGAGACCTGGTTGCTGCCACACGAATTGTCCTATCTCGGTACAATCGACGACGGATTTGCTTTCACTGGTGCCTCAGCTGTGGATACAACGGCTGGAATCCTGAGGGGCAGGCCGTACGGCGGGGTGGCCCTGCTATGGAGAAAGTCAGTGTTCCCGTGCGTAACAGTAATACCAAGTGCTAGTGTTCGAGTGGCGGCCGTTAAAATAGCGCATGGTAACCGAGTGAGTATGGTTATATCGGTATATATGCCCACTGCGAAACCGGAAAACCTAATTGAATACACGGAGTGCCTTAGTGAAATTAATGCGTTAATAGAAAATAACGATGTGGAAGCTGTGTATGTGCTTGGAGACTTTAATGCGCACCCGGGTGAGTTATTTGCAAATGAACTATTGAACTTCTGTGTCGAGCAAAAGTGGTCGTGTGTGGACGTGGAAATGCTTCCTTCGGACAGCTATTCATTTGTGAGTGACGCTCACGGCTGTCGGCGCTGGCTCGATCATTGTGTGACGACCGACGCAGCTAGACGCTCGGTTCGTAGTGTGGCGGTTTTATACGATGTTTACTGGTCTGATCACTTACCTATAATGGTCGAGTGTAATTTTCAACTTATAACACCTAAGTTGACATGTTCTAACTCATCGGTAAATAAAGTCGTATGGGGTGAAAGAAGCCCAGATCAGATCAGTAAATACTCGGGGCTATGCCAGCGTGAATTTAGTAAAATAGTGTTTCCCACATATTTTCATGAATGTGCCGATGTTTTTTGTAGTGAAATGAACCATAGACATGTTTTAAACCAAATGTATACTAGTATTGTACAAACGCTTCGAGAGGCGGCTGTGAACTCCTACGTAGGGCCTTCTTTACGAAAGCATAGACCGGTACCGGGATGGAATATGCACGTCAGTGATGCTCACAAGACGGCGCGGTTGTGTTATCAAAATTGGTTACAAATCGGCAAGCCGATGGGGGGATTGTTTTATAATGAAATGAGGGAAAGCAGACGAATTTTTAAATCTAAATTAAAATTATGTCAGGAAAACCAGAATCAAATTAAACTAGATATAATAGCGCATCATCATGCTAATAAAAATTTTAGTAAATTCTGGAAATCAACAAATAAAGTAAACCCTAAATCGAATGGCCGTCCTGCGAGCGTTGCTGGTTGTCACGAACCCCGCGATATAGCTAACCTCTTTAGACAACATTTTAAGGTTGAGCCACCGAGCAGCACTGGTGTTCAAATGCTCAACACTGAGCAACAGAAGTCAGTGGACGTTAGATTCTCCGCTGACGATATAATCAGAGTCGTAAGTCGAATGGTACGAGGAAAGTCACCAGGTCACGATGGGCTGAGTGTTGAGCATCTGAAGTATGCAGGAGCTGATTTGGCGAGAGTTCTCGCTATGTTTTTTAACATGTGTTTGAGTCACAGCTACCTGCCGGAGGATCTAATGTACACTGTGGTGGTACCAATATTGAAAAATAAAACAGGAGATGTATCCGAAGTTGCGAACTATAGGCCGATCTCACTAGCAACTGTAATAGCTAAAGTATTGGACAGTCTGCTTGATAGACAGTTGGAGGGGCATATTAAGCTTCACGACTCTCAATTCGGTTTTAGACCCGGTCTTTCTACAGAGAGTGCCATCCTTTGCCTCAAGCAGACTGTGCAGTACTATACAGCTAGAAAAACCCCTGTATACGCCTGTTTTCTCGATTTATCAAGGGCCTTTGACACTATATCCTACGATGTACTTTGGAAGAAACTAAGGGAGGAGACGGATGTACCCTGCGAGGTTACATCTGTCTTACAATATTGGTACCACAATCAACGTAACGTGGTAAAATGGGAAGGACAGCACTCTGAAATGTATGGGTTGGAGTGCGGGGTGAGACAGGGGGGCCTGACTTCGCCTCGTCTATTTAACCTGTACATGAACGGGCTGTTGGGTAAGCTTGGAAGTAGCAATATCGGTTGTCATGTGGGAGGCGTCTGCGTAAATAATATAAATTACGCTGACGATATGGTATTGCTCAGCCCATCTATTGGTGCGCTGCGCAGGTTGTTGCGTGTTTGTGAAAGGTATGCTGAGGCCCAGGGACTGAGATACAACGCAAAAAAGAGCGAGCTCCTGGTGTTTAAGTCCGGTAAGAAAATTTATACCAATGTGCCACCTTTATATCTTGGGGGTATTGCGTTAAATAGAGTAGAGCGATTTAAGTATCTGGGTCACTGGGTCTCAGACTGCCTCAGCGATGACGCGGATTTAGAGAGAGAGCGCAGGGCGTTGGCCGTGCGTTGTAATATGCTGGCCCGAAGGTTTGCACGGTGTACTGATCGTGTAAAGGTAACATTATTCAAGGCTTATTGTCAATCCTTCTACACCTGCAGTCTTTGGATTAGGTATACGCGGCGTGCGTTCGGCGCACTGAGAGTCCAGTATAACAATGCATTCAGAGTGCTGTTCGGATTACCGCGTTACTGTAGTGCCTCCGAAATGTTTGCTGAGAGGCGTGTCGATGACTTTTACGCTATTGTTCGTAAAAGGAGCGCATCTATGCTCCAGAGGTTACGAACTAGCTCGAACAGCATTCTGTCTGCACTGGCGGACCGCTGGGACTCGAAATTTCTGCGCCACTGGGTACGGCTACATGTCGGCTAAGGATGTCGTGTCTCATAGGCATTGATTTGTGTACTTTTATTATTCTTTTATTATTTTATTATTTACTAACATTAGGTTTTTAAGGTTTTGTATTACTAACAAAGTGTGGACATATGTCTGAAAAATAAATATTATTATTATTATTATTATATACCTTCCAACACATAAATGTACAAACTAAGAATGAATATTACATCAATAAATATGTAAACATTACATATTGACGTATTTTTTTACCAATTACGTAGTCATATTATGCAAAACATATAATATGCAATAATATTAATAATATTACACATATACCCACAAGTTAATATAATTGCTTATAATATTTGCATTAAACAGCGAATACAATAGGTACACATTTAAGAGGGCAAAGTACAATTTAGAAAAATGTAATCTCCACAATGACTATTAGTTGGCATGCCCTCTTACGTATTTAGCGCGGTGGGTCAGTCTTACTTGACCAAGCGACATTTAAATACATATTTCAAATCAAATCATTCACCTCGACTTCGGAATTTACATAGCATCATCAAGTGTCTACTCGTACTACTACTACATCGTGCGCTACGATGGCGTCTGAAATATAAAGCTAATTGCTATATTTTATTTTGTAAACAAAATTACATGGATTACATGATGTTTTCACGAGGATGACACATAATTACAATTGTATAATTGGAACAAAATATAACATACATACACAAATCCATTTTAAATGGATATAATTCATACGTTTATATGATACAATGTAAATGCACTTTAATAAGTTTGTATATGAATATAATAATTTTTCACCAAACAGTGGTAATCGAACTTGTAATCATTACGTTAACAGTTGCCCCTGTGCCACAATAGTCTCGTAAATACAATACTAGTCCGCAAATTCGTTTGCGTTAGATATTTTTTCTGATATTTTCCTTTCTAATAACTCAGTCGGAAAGTAGTTATCCATACCTATATTATAAATTCGATAGTAACTCTGTCTGTCTGTCTGTCTGTCTTTTACGCAATCAGGCCCAAACTGCTAATTTAATTGTGATAAAATACTCATATAGAGATACTTGAGGGTCTCGGGATGAACATAGG